>NKZO01001618.1:2840-127358 GCA_002370185.1 Metschnikowia sp. 01-655c1
GGTAGTGTAGTATTGTATGGTAGTGTAGTATTGTATGGTAGTGTAGTATTGTATGGTAGTGTAGTATAATGTACATAGTACAGAGGAATTTAGTTGTTATCTGAGGTGTCAAATGAATGCATGAAGGTGGACTTGGGAATAGAGTAGTGTATACACTGCTGGGTATATAGTAGATAGTACATTAAGTAGTACATTAAGTAGTACTGTTAATGTGGAGTCTAGTATAATGTAATTATTCTGAGAGTAGGGTTTTTTGATAGTATTTGAATGATGAGTATTTGAATGATGAGTATTTGAATGATGAGTTTTAGGAATTGTTAAAGACGTGTTTAAAGCGTCACTTCTCTGGTCTTACTCATCACCATTTAATAACAACTGATAAGATCACTCAGTACACGTAGTACTAGCTTAGAGTTGTAGTGGGCTTCCCCGATCTGACCATATACACAGTGGTCTATCCATAGTGTATTCCATAGTGTTCTATAGTCTATAGTCTAGTGTATAGTCTATGGTCTGGTCAATATGATGTAACGTACTGTAGTCTAGTTAGTATGCTATTAGTATAGAAGAATGTCCACTTAATTATACGGTTGCACTTATGGTACTTTATGGAACCCCAAATATTATTCGGTGCTTCACTGTATCTTTGGACTCTTTATCAGCACTCCACTTTACCCTAAATTCATCGGACTTGTGCTGCTTTAAAAGTCTTATTTTTGATCTCCAGGGATTACCACAAATGCTCCAACTTTATAGAGGTCTGTGTATTGACTAAGTGTTGTGACTGATGTAGTTATTATAGTCGGGATGCCCTCTTAGTATGATGTATTCTTAGTCCAGTCTAGCACATATAACATATAGTCTAATTAGTATGGGTTAGTATGGGTTAGTATGGGAAGTTAGTCTAGTTAGTAATGTAGTAAATATGTCAGGGTAGTGCGGATCTGTCAGTGGTATAGATAAATACTCAGGAAATGTGGATAGATCAAATTACCTCAGTTTATTGGCATACCATTAAGGTACCAACCAGCAAGAAGCTATTGTTAGCGTGGCCCTGGCTGTGCTCAGGGCCTTATTCCCCTATTAGTATTATGAGCTGTGAGTCCGGCCTAGGGTCCAGTCGCATTGCTTATCTGCGCAGTACCTGATACGCCAGATACACCCGAGTACATTAGTTAGTACATTGATAGATCTCCAACTCGTCTTTAGTCCGAATCAAAAATAAAAAAAAAAATCTGGGTTGTTATGACTCCAGACCTAAATCGAGATTGGTCACTGTGAATAGTTTGACTGTCACTGCAAATGAATAATGCAAAGACCATAATCAACTGAGCAAAACCACTGAAACCACTGCAACCCCTGCAACCACTAGAACTACCACTGGACTAATGCAAACCCCGAATGCTAGAAACTATCCATCAGTAGATAAGGCACGATGACGTGAACAGAAATGATATGTCAAGAAGATAACAAGGCAGGCAGGGTCCAGCCAAAGCATACCCAAACGGGAAAAGAAGAAGATAAGCGATAGGCATACACACGAGCCCCGCGACGTCTCCCCGTCCCCTTGCGCTCGCACATTTTGCCTTACTATGTCCACGCCTTATCATCTCACTATCACCTCACTATCCCCTATCACCTATCACCAAATGTCACACCCCCAAATAAACTACCACCAAAAACGTCATCCTAGAATGCAGTATCGTTTAAACAGACTCTATTCAGTTATGTGGTAATATGCAGGTGTTATATAGGGCAACAGTTATTTATGAACATTCTTCCTTTAGTTGATTTTGGGATCCATGGTGGAAATAGTGTAGTGTTGTAAAAAGTGTAGTAGTAGGTGGCGGTACTTGGCAGTAAATAGTAGGTGCGGTGAGAGAGGTCAGTGGTTAGAGGTCAGTAATAAAAATGCATGTGATTTTGGTCGTTAACGGCGCGCGCATTGAGGTCAATTTAGGTCCAATCATGCATGCCGGACCGCGACTTTTTCACTATATAAAGATGTCAGATCTACCTCATTCCCACCTCTCTTTTTTACAGCCACTACAGACTCCTTGCTAGAACAAGCTTCAACGTGCAAATTTCTAGATCAGACTAGACTAGAAAAACTGGACTAGATTAAAGCTGGTTTACTATGGATATTAGCCAGAGCAAAAGCAAGGAGGCCTTGGGCCTCTCGGTCTATACTACTGACAAGGAAAAGGAGTTGGAGGTGCCCAGCTCCGTGGAGGAGGGAGAACTCAAGAGAACCTTCTCGGTGTGGTCGGTGCTTGGGATTGGTTTTGGTTTGACCAACTCGTGGTTTGGTATCTCAGCCTCGCTTGTTACCGGTATCCAGTCCGGAGGGCCCATGTTGATCGTGTACGGTATCATGATCATCGCCTTCATTTCGTATAATATTGGAATCACACTTTCGGAGCTTTCGTCCGCTATTCCATCTGCTGGTGGTCAGTATGTGTGGACTCGTGTCTTGTCTCCCCGCAAATACCTGAGTTTCTTATCGTACCTCTGTGGCTCGTTGGCATGGGCCGGATCCTTGTTTACCAGTGCATCCATGGCCTTGAGTATTGCCTCTACCATCATGGGCTTCTACCGCTTGATGCACCCGGACCACGAGACAAAGCCCTGGCAGTTGTTTGTGGTGTACCAGATCGTGAACGCTTCTCTTGTGGTGTTCAACTGTTACGGTAAGTACCTTCCCATCATTGCTTCCGGAGCCTTGTACACGTCGTTGTTCTCGTACGTGGTGATCACGTTGACAGTGTTGATTGTGGCCAGAGGTAACTACAACACCGCCGAGTTTGTGTTTGTGGAATTCCAGAACAACACCGGCTGGAAGAGTGCTGGAATTGCATTCATCGTGGGCTTGGTCAACCCCAACTGGAGTTTCTCGTGTCTTGACTCGGCCTCGCACTTGGCTGAGGAGGTGCACGGAGCAGACCGCGTGATCCCCATTGCTATTTTGGGAACCGTGACCATTGGAATGGTGACATCGTTGACATACGCCATTTCCATGTTCTTCTGCATCAACAACTTGGATGCCATCATCAACAACGGCTCGGGGCTCCCAATCCTCGACATCTACCACCAAGCGTTGAACAATCGCGCCGGAGCCATTTGCTTGGGTGTCTTGATATTCCTTACTGGAGTCGGCTGCACTATCTCCTCACACACCTGGCAGGCCAGATTGTGCTGGTCTTTTAGTAGAGACAACGGCTTGCCCTACTCCAAGTACTTGTCGATCGTGGACCCCAACTTGGGGGTGCCTTTGAATGCACACTTGGTGTCTTCTGCCATAGTGGCCATCTTGGGATGCTTGTACTTGGCATCCTCCACAGCCTTCAATTCCATGGTGGTGGGATGCATCACTTTCCTTCTTTTGAGTTACATGGTGCCAACCGTGTGCTTGCTTTACCGGGGCCGGAACAACATCAAACACGGCAGTTTCTGGCTTGGAAAAATCGGGTTGGTGGCTAATATAATCACCGTGGCCTGGGCCTTATTTGCTCTTGGCTTCTTCTCGCTCCCGTCGTCCATGCCCGTGACAGGAAACACCATGAACTACGTGTCGGTGGTGTACGCGGTGTATGCAGTGTTTGCTTTGGGCTACTGGTTTTTCCCCATCAAGAAATATTCGTGCCGGGCCAACTTTGCCGGAGGGCTCGGCAACAACGAGGAGGAGGAATTCCCCGACGTTTGTTTGACTAACATTTAGTATATAGAGATCAGTATAGACTATTATAGATCCTACGATTCAGAGACTAATTGGTCTCAAGGTCTTCTATATGACTTCACCGTCGTAGTAGTATTATTATTGGAATATGCTCATACTTGGGATCATTTAAAGGTGACTAGACAAGTAGGCAAACTCGATGGAATAGTTTGACTAGGTATAATATTAGGCTACAACAGAATAGTAGGTTTATATGTAGAGAAGAGTTGAGTAGATTAGAGTGAGGAAGGGTACTTGCAACTAGCACACATACAAAATTGCAACCAAAATAAGGTATCAAATTGCAACATGGTAAATAATGCAACCATGAAAAATGCAGCAAATAATTGCAGTAAAAAGAGAATTGCAGTAATGATTCCATAATTGCAGTGACATAATTGCAGTAATGGTTCAATATTGCAGTAAAATGAAAGGTTACATAATTACAGCTCCGCTATAATTATGATATTTGGGCCTACTGACACCTCTCTTTCAGCTCTGAGATCCAGACAGGTTCTTTAAAGGCCCAATTGCTCTCTCCATCAGCTATCACACTCGATTACTATAGATGCGTGTCCCGGACAAGAGCAGCCACCATGCAAAAACTGCACAGCAGCCGCCAACCAAAGACACGCGATAACGGTGTACTGTCTATTGTGATGGAATAGTAGTTGGGGAAAAAAAATGAGGGAAAGCTGGGGCTTTATATAGTGCGCTTGCGCCGGGTAACGCGCGCATTCTCGATGCGAACCTCTCTCTCGCGCACACTAGCCCTCCATAATACACTCCTCCACCACATATTTACAACCACCCCAGTAATAGAGGCCATATTGACATGTCCCTTTTTGGCAATAAACCCATCGGCACATCAACATCGGGGTTTTCCTTTGGAGGCGCGCTGAACGCTTCCAATCTGGGCACTCTGAATCCCACCTCTTTGTTTGGACAAACTGGACAATCTCAAACTGGACAAGCTGGACAAGCTGGACAGAATGGACAGAATGGACAAACATTCAGTGGTTTGAATGGACAATCCCAAAACGGGCAAACTGGTTTTAATGGACAAACTGGACAAACAGGCTCAAATGGAGGAATAAATGGGCTGAATGGTCTAAATAACCAGAACGGACTCTTCAATAAAGATGTGCAGCCCCCTTTAAGTGCAGTCAAACCCAATTCCGACATAAAACCTAATACCGCATTGAAGGATTTGTTGGATTCTGCCCATAACTTACCCAAAATCTCCCATGCCAACATTGGCCCCATCCACTTGACCTTGAATGAGTTGAAGAAGGAAACAAACCAATTGAGACACAAGGATATCAACGACCACACGTTCACACGTGCTCACTACCTTCTATCTGGAAGTGGGATCAATGCTTCCGACTTTGAAAACGATCTCCTGATTTTACCTTCTGGAGAGGGAAGGGAATACCCCGGACATGATAATTCCGTTGCCTTGGGGACCGTGGCCAATCCGGCAGATGTGGAGAACTACTTGACGGCCAAGAAGGAGGAGAACATTCTTAGTGCCATTGAGCTGTCGTTGGTTTCGGCCTCGAGGGACTTTGATAACTTCATCAACCAGAATATCTCCATTGACTGGAAGATCCGGAAGGACGATTTGAAGAAGAACTTGGGGATTCCCATCAAATCCAAGATCACCAGCGAAGACTTGGCCAAATCCTTCACTTGGAACAAGTCGTTACCCGGAAACTACCATATCCTCTCTTCATTGTCCGACTCCAAGCAGTCCACCAGGCACGTGAGCAGAGAGAAGTTCGAGAGCTGTGCCAAAATTACCTACAACCTTAATGAAAGCCGGTTGCAGGGAAAACCGTTTCCTATCTGCTTGAGTTTGGAGGATTTGAGCAAGTCTAGCAGTGACTTCAAGTCCAAGCAAATGGGCGACATTTGGAGACACATGGCAGACTTTACCAATGAGAAGTTGGCTACTGTGAACCAGGAACAAGCATTTTATGGCATGGACGAGACTTCAGCCCAAAATGGCTCAACGGGGCTGTTGAAAAAACGTATAGTCCAGACAGCCAAGTCTGCTTTAGAACAACAGTTCTTCAACTACTTGGACGAAATCTACACCAAAGATGACAAGAAACCCGTGCAGTTCCAGCATGCAAACAACGTCAACAAAGTATCCTATTTCATCGACAAGGTGATCAAGAAGAATAACGACTCGCATCTTTTGGAGAGGACATTATGTTTTAACGATGTCCATGTATGGGTTCTTGTGTTCTACTTGATGAGAAGTGGTCTCTACAAAGAAGCCGTGGAGTTCTGCAGAAGCAACGAAAATGCATTCAACAAGTTCGACCGCAACTTCCCCGCTTACCTTGCCCACTACGTGAAATCGGAGTGTTTTGGCTTGCCCAGCGACTTGCAGGAGCGAATCACCAGTGATTTCAGCGAAAACTTCCAGTATATGGACGAAAACTCGCCGCTGTTTGACCCTTACAAGTATGCAGTGTACAAGATCATCGCCAAGTGTGACTTAGCTAAGAAGACGTTGCCCTCACCCTTGAACTTGAGCATGGAGGACTGGCTCTGGTTTCACTTGCTGATCATCAACGAGTTCCTGCAGGACCACACGTCCAACCTCTTGTTCGAGAACTATAGGCTTGAAAATCTCCAAGCCAAGGTAGTTTCCTTAGGCCCTTCCAGGTTCAATGCCTCCTCCAACAACCCACTGTACGCCAAGACATTGGTGTTGCTCGGGCTCTACGAGTTGGCGGTGAAATACATCTATGAGCATATCAGCGAGTGTGATGCCGTGCACTTGGCCATTTCGCTCTGCTACTACGGGCTCTTGAAGACGTCTAGCGCCAATTCAGACGAGCTTCTAGTTTTGGGCTCTGCAGACGCGTTGGAGCTCAACTACAGCCGTCTTTTGGGCTCATACACACGGACATTCAAGATCAGCGACCCCAAGGTGGCAGCACAGTACCTCATTCTTATTTGCATGTCACGCGGAGGAAACTGCACTCAAGAGAATGAGAAGTGCTACGAGGCACTCCGAGAACTCATTCTTGTTTCCAGGGAATTCAACCTTTTGCTTGGCGAGTTGAACGAGCACAATGGAGAAAAGACTCCGGGGATCTTGGAGAAGCAGCGGGCTCTCATCAACCTCAGCAACCTCCGGCAGTTCTACATGCAAATTACCGAGCTCAGTGCCCGGAGATGCGAGGAAGAGGGCCGTGTGTTCGATGCATTAAGACTCTACCAGCTCTGCCAGGAGTACAACACAGTGGTGTCGCTCATCAACAAGTTCCTCAGTGAGCTTTTATCGGTGACGGAACTAGACCGGCCGCTCATCAGCGACGAGGCCAGCCAAGCCGGCGAAAAGGCGTCCGTGGAAAACAACTTCATCTTGCTCAGCAAGCACATCATGGAGGTGTTCAACAACAACAGCCACATCACGCAGAAAGTGTCGCACAAGGAAAGCGAGATCGCAGGCTACCTCCTCCCCATGATCGACATGCGCCAATCGTTCGTCCAAAAGGACTGGCAGGGCACGCTCGACGCCGTCAAAAGGTTGGAGCTCTTGCCTATAGTCGACAACGACGACTTCTTCATCATCCGCTCCGCAGCAGAGGCCCTCAACACGTGCGACGTTTCGTTGGTCAAGGTGATCCCGTCCGTGCTTACCATCGTCATGACCTGTGTATCGCAGCTCCACTACGCTTTGGCCACGAAGAAGTACGGCGCAGGCCCCCAGCTCCGCCAGGAACTCGACAAGTTGCGCACCATTGCCAAGAACTGTATGGTCTACGCCGGTATGATACAGTACCGCATGCCGCGTGAGACCTTCAGTCTCTTGGTCAACTTGGAGTCAAAGCTCCAGTAAGCAGAGGGAAGAGAAGCAGAGAGCAGAGAACAGAGAGCAGAGAACAGAGAGCAGAAAAGTGATCACCAGAAAAGAGCAGCATAAGAGAGTACTAAAATCGGAATAATGCCCCATAAATGTGCACCCAGAAGAAGCAGAAAAGTGCACCAGAAGAGCACCAAAAGTGCACCAGAGAGAGTGCGCAATTTATTACCCCAATTTACACACTTAAATTACAGTACACATTTTTACAACAAATTAATACCACATTCTCCTATAAATTACCACACACTTAGAACACAATTTTACATATAAATTTATATCACCACTACATACAGGATTACTGCATACTAGAGTATCCTCGGAGGTGTTATTTTACTAGACAAGATTATCTCTTGATTGGCGCTTGGTTCTGTGCTGACTTCCCCACGTTTTTCCCCCTGATTTTCCGATCCCCCTGATTTTCTGGTTCCCCTGATTTCTGGATCCTCCTGGTCTTCTGATTCTGCCAGTATTTTCAGAACTCCAAAATTCCCATTTTTAGATCCGTCCAGTTTTTTTGAATTTATCCGTTTTTTCAAAACTCCAGAATTCCCATTTTTGAATTTCTCCCGTTTTTCTGATTCTGCTGGTTTCTTCAGATTCCCAGAATTCCCCTTTTTTCATCTCTTGAATCAGACTAACCATTTTCCAGGGTTCCCATTATTGATCCTCCAGATTTGTTGATTCTCCCTGAAATTCTGAATCTCATAGTGTTTGCAGAACTCCAAGATTCAATTTTCTGAGTCTCCTAGATTTCCCATTTTTCCATATTTAGATTCCCCTGATTTTCTGAATCTATCAGTTTCTTCGGAACCTCAAAACTGTCATTTCCAGATTCCCCCAGATTCTCTGATTCTGTCAGTCTTTTTAGAACTCCAGAATTCCAATTTTCGGATCCCTTGGTCTTCTGAATCTCCCTGATTTCCAGAATCCCCTTTTCTAAATCTTCTTTTTTTTTTAACTCCAAAATCCCCATTTACTGCTATGGCCGTTTCTACAGGCTCTGTAGCGGGGGTGGTTGCCGGACGCAACCCGTTGGAGTACTCGGCCTCGTCTCCTTACACGCTCTTTCTTTTCCAGGCCATAGTGATCATGGCGTTCTGCCATATCCTAAACTACCCCCTCCGAAAACTCCAGCAGCCCAGGGTCATAGCTGAGGTGTTGAGTGGCATTCTCCTTGGGCCTACGGTGATGGGCCGGATTCCTGGGTTCACAAGCACGTGTTTTCCCCCGGAGTCCAAGGCTGGTTTGACGTTGGTGGCCAATGTGGGCATTATCTTGTTTCTTTTTATAGTGGGATTGGAGGTGGACCTACAGTATATCCGGAAGAATGCAAGGGTGGCATTCACGGTGGGGTTCATCAATATGGCCATTCCTTTTGGTTTGGGCTGTGCCATTGCAAGGGGATTGTACAATGAGTATCACGGAACGAATACAGCCAATACCTCCGTTTCTTTCTCCACTTACATGGTGTTTATAGCTGTGGCATTATGTATCACGGCATTCCCCGTGTTGGCCCGGATTCTCGTGGACTTGAACCTTATTGGCGATAGAGTGGGCACCATTGTGTTGTCTGCAGGCATTATCAATGACTTGGTGGGCTGGATCTTGCTAGCACTCGTGGTGACGCTTGCCAATGCTGATTCGGGCGTGCACACCGTATACATCTTGCTCCTCACCGTGGCCTGGTTCTTGATCCTCATGTACCCCGTCCGGGCGGCCTTTTCCTACTACTTACGAAACTTCACCAGCGACTTGGCCACGGGCGTGCCTTCGCAGGTGCTGATGGTGCTTATCATTGGCATGGTGTTTGCGTCTGCTTTCTATACGGATATCATTGGAGTGCACCCTATCTTCGGGGCATTCATGGTGGGAGTCATTGTGCCCAGAGATAATGGCTATGTGATCAAGATCACCGAGAAACTCGAGGACTTGGTGCACTTGGTGATGATCCCCATATACTTTGCCATAGCAGGGTTGAATGTGAATTTGGGCGACTTGAGCAGGGGCATCGATTGGGCCTATGTGGTTGCTGTGATAGCTCTAGCCATGGTGGGCAAGATAGCTGGGGGTTATGTTGCTGCCAAGGTGTGTGGCTTGGTGTGGCGAGACTCGTTGGCCGTGGGCGTTCTCATGTCATGCAAGGGTATCGTGGAGATAGTGGTGTTGAACATTGGGTTGAATGCCCACATCATCTCGCCCACGGTGTACTCCATGTTCATAGTCATGGCCTTGGTCACCACGTTCCTCACCACGCCCTTGGCTCTCTGGGTGTATCCTCCACACCATAGACACCAGACATCTGCATGGGGAAACAACCGTAAGGGAGAAGAAAACGAAGAGCTTTTATCGCAAACCACCAATGAGTTGTCGCTCGATAACTTGAATCGCTTTGGGTTCTCGGCTGTGGTGCTTTTGTTGAAGAAAATCGACACTGTGTCCAACGTGTTGCAACTCCTCAAAGACTTGGACCCATCTACGCATTCCACAGAGGTCAAGGCCATCCATTTGCGGCAATTTGACTCCAGAACGTCTCATCTTTTGGAAGCTTCTTCGTCTACGGGTGATTATTCCGGAAATGAACAGGAGTATGCAGACCTGGTGTCGATGCTAGCCATAGTCAAGGCGTTCAGTTCGCTCTTGCACATCAAGTTCTCGACCAAACTGCTTTTGGCGCCTGCCAAAAACTTCATGGCCCTTATTAATGAACAGGTCAGCGGGCTGGCCAACCTCTTGCTCACGTCCATGGTGGCTTCGAGCTTGGTCCAGAATGACGCTGATAATAGTGACCTTGTGCTGGAGTACGATAAGCTTTTGCAGGAGTGCAAGTGCCATGTGGCAGTCTTGTTGACCACACAATATATGGCGGATGAACCTATGCACTTAAAGTTGGTGCTTGATCATAACGACCGTTTGAGTGGCTCGGATCTCCTAGCCATCCACTTGCTCACGCAGTTGCAGAGGGTATACCATGGGGTCCTGATTTATATCCGGTCAAGTTCGGGGCCTAACCGGGAGTTTGAGGACCAGTTCTTGCACCTATTCCAAAACCCTCTTGAAAGCCAAGAAGAACTGCACGTCAGTGTGCACTACTTCAAGGACAACGAGGAGTTTCTCACGGGCATGCTGGGTGAAAAAACCCACAAGTCGCTCTATGTGGTGACATATGACTTCATGAACAAGGGCCAGAGCCCCATGTTGCGTTCGGCCCTCCACAGTGGGTCCGAGTTTCTTGTGGTCAGGGCAAGTCTTTGAGAGTTCAAAAGTCTTTTTTAGTGTTAGAGAGAGACCAGTCTTGATTAAGTCAGCTTGGAATACCTAAGTGTTATAAGAGGGCCATTCCATTAGAATGAGAGACCAAACCTATGGCTCAGCCTGGGAATACTCAGCCTAGGATCAGCCTAAGATTAGTCATTGGGAGACTGGGTTACTGCCATGTCCACTAGATGTCATGATATTCTACAGTGTCTAGATGTCATCCTACCTTACCTTTTTTCATCCCCTCCTTCCTTTACAATAAAAATTCACATATATACAGTGTTTTCCAAAACTATTCGAATCAGCACGGCAAAATGTTTCGAACCACACTAGCAAAATTAAACAAACCAATGATTCAAAAAGTTTCGTACCCCGTCGCACAGTCTTTCAAACCAAATGGCGTAATGTTTCACACCAACTTTCATTAAAATTCAATATTATGAAATGTTATATCTAGAGGATTGCTTCATATGTATTATATTTGGGAGTGCAGTTTCAATCAAGAGCTACCCCGGAATTGGCTCTAGCGAGAAACCAAAACACCCGTACACCCGTCTACCTCAGCAGAAAAAGGCCCAACGCAAGCAACCTTTTTTTCATGGTACGGGAAGAAGAGTGGGTTTGGTGGAATTCTGGAATTCCGGACTTTACAATGCATATTTTTGTAGTTGAAAAGATTTGGTGGTGGCCTTTTAAAGGAGCCCTGATATTTATGGTCACGTGACCACAGTTGAGTTCCGGTCTCGTGATTCTTTCCACTAATACCAAAACCACTACACCATAAATTGGCCAAATATTCAAGGAGAATTTTAATCTGGTAAAAATCAGATGCTCTAAAACAGAATAGGTGAAATATTCATTGCTTAAAAGATACACTACTAGATAGGACGGAGTGTACAGTGACCCTTTGTTCAATTGTGCTAGTGTGATTCGAAACATTTGCCGTACATAGAGTACTTTTCAAAACTATTCAAACCAGCGAGGCAAAATTAAACAAACCAATGATTCAAAAAGTTTTTACTCCTTCGTACAGTCTTTCAAACCAAATGGCGTAATGTGTCACACCAACTTTCATTACAATTCAATATTCTGAAATCTCAAATCTGGGGGATTACCTCATATGTATTATATTTGCGAGTCTTGCAGTACCAATCAAGGGTCAAAACGGACGGAACTGAACTGCAAGGGGTACCAAACTTGGTTTGTTTAATTGTGCTAGTGTGGTTTGAATTGTTTTGCCGTGCTGGTTTGAACCATTCTGTCTTCTTGGTTCGAAATATTTTGCCGTGCTGGTTTGAATAGTTTTTAAAAACACTGCAGTAGTCACTTCTAATTTGTATAGGGTAGGTATACACTGGAATACACTGGAATTAGGATGTATAGAAATAGGATACACTGGAATTAGAATACTAGAAATAGGATGTATAGAAATAGGATACACTAGAAGTAGGATACACTGGAAATAGGAAATGTATACCAAATATATAGGTATGGGTATTGTTGGATTCGAGTTACGTCAGGTGTTATTATTTTCATTTCGGGGTGAATTTTAAGGTATTTCAAAACTTAATGGTTTATCTATAGTAGTTTAGTATCTTGCGTGCATAAAAGTGTTGGAGGTTCGGGCGTCAGTGAATGCCATTGTGTTCCGAAGAGATACCGACCAGCTCTACGCCGCATTTGCAGACTTGCGGATCCGGACCTACTCCATCAACCAATTCGCGCAGTTGGAGATCTTATAGCATCATGAGAAAGCTCAACGTTGGCATCACTTTCAAGTCATAATATCAATAAAGTTCCAGGAAGTGTACAACAGTTTAGCAACAGTATATTGATTGAGTACTGCCTACTACTATGCCATACTACTATACTACCATTCTATCTACTGCCATACTAATATACCTTATTGATATTATTGTAGAATTGGTTTCACTAATGATTCCTTAACAAAAGTACTACAATATCACTACTGTACTCTTACTACTAACTATACTATTGTCTAACCATACTACTATCTAACTATACTACCGTCTAAACATACTACTGTAATAACTATACTACCGTCTAAACATACTACTGTAATAACTATACTACTATACTCTCAATACTGTGCTAATTATACTACTGTACTGAATCACCAATAACATTATACCTTTTGAGTTACAGACAAGGTAGAGGCCAATTAGGGTGTCGGATCCTGTTCCTCGGCTGACGAACTTCGACCTGAACTTCGAACTGAACTGGATCTGAACTGAACTTAGAGATGTGTTTTAGTACTGGTGTTTTAACTGAGTGTTTTGATACTGGGTGTTTTAGTAGTTTAGTATAGTACTGGTATTTTAGTACTGGTGCTTAATACTGGCGTTTAATACTGGCGTTTTCTTGTATAAGGCATTCTTGCATAGGATGCAAATATCACGTTCGTCAGCACATGATTTTGCAGTCGCACGAGCATAGACGTGGTTTTCACCTGATTGTTCCGGATAGCTACAGATTGTTTCGGAACTGTTTCAGATAATGCATTTGAAACAAGCGTGCATGGTAGTATGCAGAATATCTGCACGGTGTGCATTAGCCTGGTGTTTCAGATTCATGCACGTTTCCTTCCAATGTTTCATCTTCTTTTCGTAGCTCCCATGTCCATGGATAACCCAAAACAGTGCGGGGACGCGGGCATTCCGTTGAGGCCCCAGGACTTTTTGCCCAAAACCGGTGCCCCAGCACGCGCGCATTTCCTGACTATTCGCATAACTTTGATTGGGTACTGCACACAGAAAACCCTCCATCGTATCCACGTCTCTCCTAAAACACCCTAATCAAACACCCTTTCTTTTACCATCTTCCACATCCACGCCACGCCACCATGTCTGACACCACCGAATTGAAAACGTTCACTATGGACGAGGTCAAGAAGCACAACCAAACTGACGACTTGTGGATCGTCTACAATGGCCAGGTCTACGATGTCAGCACTTATCTTGACGAGCACCCGGGCGGTGAGGAGGTGATTGTGGATTGTGCGGGCGAGGACGCCACCGAGGCCTTCAATGATATTGGGCACTCGGATGATGCTCACGATATTTTGAAGGGCTTGTTGATTGGGAAACTCGAGGGCGGAGTTACCGTGGAGACCAAAGGCGTGACTTCGGGAAGTGGTTCTTCTGCTGACGTGGGCAGCTTACCTTTTCCTTTGGTGGCGGCCGCTGTGTTTGCTCTTCTTGCTGGAGTCTACTTTTACTTGAAGTGAGTTAGATAATAATAGACATCTTGGGTTAGCATGACGTAGTATCTTGCGTTGGATCTGCTCCTGATGATACTACATGACTGATTTCCCGAGTCCACCTTGTACAAAGTCCAGATTTTCCAATGTATAAAGTCCAGATTGTCAGATGTACAAAGTCCAGATTGTCCAGATTCCCGATTGTGTGATCCAGAGACCTCAAATCCGTCCAGAACGTAATATATTTAATCAAATCTATAATAGAACGTGAAGTTTGTAGAATAAGTTGAATTAGATTAGAGATTGTCTAAAATGTTTTGGCTTTCCAGATCTCCAGATCTCCATATTTTTCAGATTTTCCAGATTTCCGGGTTTTCCAGATTACGCAGGACATATTCTTATTTAGTAGAAACTTACCAAAGATAAATTCATCTGGAGTTTATCTAGCTGAATTTAACAAATCAAACATTTTTAGTGTCTAGTTTGTCCATTGTCCTAAACTGAATAAGTGAATAAGTGAATAAGTGAATAAGTGAATAACTGAATGACTGAATAAAGTGTTAGACTCTTGTTACGTCAGGTACTCTGTTTCCTATGTTTTTTAGTTAATGATTCCTCAAGAGGAGAAATCGGAGCTTATATAAAGTTCAAGTGAAGGGAAGGTCATTGTTAGTATCAGAAAGAGAGGCTTCATAATACCAGGTAGAGCACCTATGGTGTCTCTAAGATAAACTGGTAAACTGTTAAATTGTAAAACTGTTAAATTGTGAAACTGTTAAATTGTGAAACTGTTAAATTGTGAAACTGTTAAATTGTTAAACTGTATAATTTGTGAAACTGCTTAATTCACAATAAGTAGTGGTGTACCTATTGAGATTTTAGGACTTGAGCCTACACTACCTAATCCCAACAAAGCCATTTCAATGTGCCACTTCTCTACCACCATTGTATGAGGAGCCAGGAGGAAATGAAATGAACCTGATGTACTAGCATTCTCCTTTCACCTAGTAACGAAGTTGATTATGCGTCAACTACTCAAGTAGCCTTGGGCCTCTGGACCTCACTGGAGAATGAACAGAGTAAACAGCGTGCCTGACATAGAATCCAACAGATACCACACTACACTACGCTACTATGCCATAGACTACACTGCTATAGACTACTACGCTACTATACTATACTACTCTACCATACTACTCTACCATACTACTCTACCATACACTACTATACCATACTACTCTACCATACACTACTATAGACTACTACTCTACTACACTAATATTGACTACTACACTACTATAGACTACTACACTACTATAGACTACTACAATACTATACCATACCATACAGTGTTTTTCAAAACTATTCAAACCAGTGCGGCAAATGTTTCGAATCACACTAGCAAAATTAAACAAACCAATAATTCAAAAAGTTTCGTATCCCTTTCACTTCAGTTCCGTCCATTTTGACCCTTGATTGGTACTGCAAGACTCCCAAATGTAGAACATATAAGGCAATCCTCCAGATTTAAGATTTCATAATATTGAATTCTAATGAAAGTTGGCGTGAAACATTACGCCCTTTGGTTTGAAAGACTATGCGAAGGAGTACGAAATTTTTTGAATCATTGGTTTGTTTAATTTTGCTAGTGTGGTTTTAATAGTTTTGAAAAACACTGTACACTACTATAGACTACTACACTACTATACCATACCATACACTACTACAGCCTACTACAGACTACTACACTACTACACCATACCATACACTACGCTTGTAGGGTCCAAATTCACCATACCAATTATAGCAAAATATTGTAGTGAGTCGGTATGTAGTAATAGGTAGTATGGAAAGATAATTTAGGAGTGAGTAGTGAACAGTGGGTGTGGGTAGTATGTAATAGTAGTGTATATTTTCTACTAGGATCTGCATGATGTAATATCCATTTAATGTGTTTTCTGTGCAGCTGCATGTTTGCAACCGAGTGGATTAAAAAGACAGAATAGAATCAGTGACATTATCACTTTGCATACCAATACAATTTCTGCGTTAAACTGCATAATTTGTGAGCTGTTAAGTGTTAAACTGTATAGTTTGTGAACTGTTAGTGTTAAACTGCATAATTTATGAACTGTTAAGTGTTAAAGTATTAAACTGTACCACTACTATTTAATACTGCTCCTATTAACTACTACAAATACTGATACTCCTATTATTGTTACTTCCAGTACTAGCTATTATTGACTATCGCTACTGCTACTGCTACGGTATCAATGATTATGTATTAATGTGCTATCAAGAATCTAACACTAGTTACTATTACCTACTATGAAGACTCTCAGTTATGATTGAACTAGCACATAGGTATACGATACGAACTCTGGCCACCACTAAGACCACTACTGAATCTGCACTGTTCAGTACAAAGAAAAAAAGCCCGAGACCAGATATGTAAGTTGTACCTTTGAGTATCCTGAAGTACCATTCACTAATAAATTGGAAGCGTTAAATGATAGCTTGATTTAAGGATTATTAACCGATTTCTATGCAAATTAGGGCAGCATGGACCAGGATAGTCAAGTGTAGTCAAGTGTAGTTCAGTGCAGTTCAGTGTAGTCAAGTGTAGTCCAATATTCGTACTGTCCATGTTTTGTATGGACTATGCACACTATGAAAACAATCTATGGATGAAAGACATAACCACAAATCACTTTATATCCAATGTGAATCTAGTTATCACCGATACCCATGCCGATTCCCATATGCCCATTTTGTTTATAGGCATTAAATCTCCGATATACTCACCTTCACCAGGCTAGACACCAGTATCAGCATAACAAAGGATATCAACACAGTATAACATACAGGCACAAGAGTACCAGATCACTTTTTCTCAGTATCAATCATATCACGATATCCTTCCTGAAGTAAACACTTCTCCTGAAGTCTTGATGAGACTATGAGGTCAATGTCTTATAGTATAAGTTAGTCACTGGATGTTAATCCCTGGTTAATCACTGGTCCCCCTGGTTAATCACTGGTCCCCCTGGTTAATCACTGGTCCTCCTGTTTATCACTGGTCCTCTTGGTGCCGCAACTGTCATTGCGGATCTGGCGTGGTACAACATTTGAACCACATTCATCAAGTCCATAGTTTAGCAATAGAGCATCAATATCATCACCCAAATGCAACTTAGTGTAACCATTTCCCACCACAACGTTCATACCAAGAACTTTCTTGGCTTCTCCTAAATCCTTCATTTGAGCTGTTACCAATTACCAAAAGATCATCCACATATAATGCTATGAATGTTAAGATGTTCCTTGTTTTCTTCAGGTAGACGCATGCTTCATTGATAGCTCGTTTGAATCCCATCTAGCTGATCTCGTCATTAATCACGAAAAAAAAAAAATGGGGCTTGTTTAAGACCATATAGGGATTTGTTGAGTTTCAAGACACACTTTTCGTCGAAACCATTCTTGAGCTTTTGTGGAAAGCCTGGAATCTGTTTCATATTATGGTCTTGTCAATCTTGCCATTGAGAAAGGGCTTTTTTTTTGTTTTCACGATTTGATGTATGATCATCTTATGGTGAGTAGCAAGTGCAATAAGAATTCGTAAACTCGCATAGGAGATTACTGGTGCAAATATCTCTTCATAGTCAATACCCTCAACTTGAGTATAACCCAACGACACCCTATAGGTTTGACATCAGGAGGACAGATTTTTAGGGAAAACGTTTGGTTTTCCTCATGCACATTCATCTCAGCATGCATGTCTCTTTCTAGAAGATCCAGTCGTCTGACCACTTTGCCTCAGCACTGACCACTTTGGCTCAGCACATTATTGAGAATCTCATTGGAATCTATTCGAAATTTAATGTGGAGAGTCGGTACGTGCTCCCACCAGTAACACCTTTATCATAGTGAAGTCACTCATCTCACTAATGCCCTAATGTCACTAATATCCCAAATGATACCTAATATAGATTAGTCACCATGGACAGAATCCAAAATATCATCAGCTGTTTCTCTGGGAAATTCAACCCTCCTCAATAAACTAGCTTGTTTCCGAACCAGTGTGCTGCGCCATAACGGGCTGGACCGGCTGTAGTCGTGTTTTGTAGCACTCTCGGCATCTGCCGTACACTCATATTGGACTGATCCTTTGCCATAGTTGTCTGGAGCGTTGGAAAAGTCGTCGGGGGTGCTGAAGACTTTACATTGTACGATTTTGCCAAAAATCGCCATGATTTGCGCCAAAATCTCGGGACTTATTTGAGCATCTGCTTCGGGTCTCTGCTTCCAGTACACAAGGACGCTTTTGTGCATGAACAGCGCCATATATACCGGTACAGAAAGTTGCTTTGCTCCCGTATATCCTCCTTGAGCCTGTATACTGTGCTGGAGGTTTCTTCTTAGCATGGTGCCTTTGGAAGAAAGAACCAGAGTTGGGACTATGTTATATGCAGTCCGCGAATTAGTCAGAGAGCCTTTTCCCGATTCCTGGGCTCGGAGTTTCTCCCTGAATGCAGCCACACGGGCCACGTGATGCAGGTCACCAACTTCAGTATAATCTTGAGTTATCTCATCGTACTGGCGTCGGAGCTCAGGCAGTGTAAGCACAGTGTATATGGCTTGGTGGAGATGGAACTTGGCCTGAGCTCCTGCAGACAGATCCTTATCGGGATGGTACCGTAAAGCCAATTTCCGGTACTGGCGGATGATTTCTGTTTCCGAGGCATTTTCGGCCACCCCGAACTCCGCATAGATATTAATGGACCCTTCGAGAAGCCGGTCCATGGTGTGCAGTGTATACTTCGCGAGAGTCACTATAGATATGGTCCGGGATGCACGGGTCTAGCACACAAGATCAGAAAGAATGGCTACAAGATTAGAAAGAATGACTACAAGATTAGAAAGATTGGATACAAGATTAGAACAATTGGATACAGGATTAGAACAATTGGTTTCTACAAAACTAATTCTACAAAACTAAAAAACATAAAAAAAGACTTTATCAATTTTAATTTGACTATAGATCTGTCTCTCTGTCTGCCCGTCTGTCTATATGGGGTGGTGTACGGAGGTCGCAGAAATTTCAACACTACTTCACCTTAAAACTACACCCCAAAACCTCCACCTAAAAACCCTCGAAATCTTCATGTCTAGTTCGCAAGGCCAGAGTTTTAGCCCCCTAGGAGCCACGTTCGGTTCCCGGCTAAGCGCATACCTCACCAACTACGAGGATTTCCGCAAGCACAGACGCAGATTGAACAAGTCTTTGCTCAAGTTACGCCATGACTTGAACTTGGTCACCAGGGATACCCGAAACTACCGGGAAAACGAGAAAATGTCGCTGATTTCACTGGAACTGTACTCTACAGATGCTCGGAACGCTCTAGTGCTTCTTCTTGTTGCAGAGAGAGATACCGTGCACTCGTTGGAGATTAAGAGCTTGCTTGAGGTCAGTGGAGACCGCATGGCGCCATACAGGAAGTTGATGGGTAGTAAGTTGAAGAAGGCGGTGTCCACGTGCCAGAAATTGGTATCTGTTGTTGGGCCAGAGAAAAATATGGCAGTGAAGCTTGAGTTCTACGTGTACGCCGCGCTCATAACCGGTAGTTATGCCGTGCACAAGAAACACTGGCTGCTGGCCATCTATGCGTTGTCCATAGCCAGATGTGGCTTGGAGACGTTGTGTGCACATGTGCAGGACGACGAGGAGTCCGAGGGCCGTTTTGGGCGTGTGTTGGCCGATGAATTGTTCAGTACGTTGGTGGATCCATCGTTGGGCTTGGCCTTATCGCAGCATTCGGCCCATGAATCCACCACCGACTTGCGGACCATCTCCAGAAACCACGCACGTGATAATACCGTGTCGTGGTTGGCTCCAGCCGTGGATCTCATCCTGTCCTTTGACCCGGACTTCTTCAAGGAATTAACGCAGGAGACCGTCCCTAAGGACATCACGTGGCGCCAGCACTCGGCCCACCTCTACAACGATGAGTTGGCGCAGCGGCTTTTCGTGTTGCAGAAGCTCGATTGGCGGACCAATAGTGACTCCATCGACTACGACTCCATCTACTCGCAATGGTCGGCCTTGGTGGACATGCACGCCACGGACTTGGCCAAAAACTACGACGAAGACGATGCCGAAAAGACCCAGCATGGCGCCATTGTCTTGACCTACCTCAAGTACAACATGCTCTTTACTCGGGTCAAAAGAGACCTCTTGCTCATTGAGCACTTGAGCGTGGGCCTGGGCGGCGTTGCCAAGGTTCTTAGCACCAATAAGGATATTTTGAAGCTCTACTCGTCTATCGTGGGCACCATCGACGAGCTTTCGGAGTTGCCGGGTGTGTATAATGACGAGGACTTGTCCCAGGCCTTGGAGCAGATGGCTAATGTGTTCTCCGCCAAAAAGGCCATCACCATTGCAAACTCATATGCTGCTGCCAGCAAGTTTCCCGAGGCCCTTAAGGTGTACCTCCATGTGGAGAAGCTAGTGAAGTCGCTTCAGGAAGGGTTCGCTGTGCAGGAATTTCCTTATGGAGTCACCAGCACCGAGGACGTGCAACAGCTCAAAGCCAGTGTTGTCAAGCGTCTTTCACAGATCCACACCTTGGCCGAGTTGCAAAGTGCAAGTGGAAAATCCGACTACATCTCCGAGAACATCCACCAATTTCCTGCACTCGACGGACTCCACAAGATCGCCAAGTTTGACTCTACGGCTGCCATCCAGCCTGTTTTGTGCAAGGCCGTGTTGTTCGATGTGGCATTTAATTATATTGGGTACAGCGACGGTGTGAAGAGATGTGTGAGTACGTCTAGTGCTTCCGGTACTACCGAGCAAAGTGATAAGAAAAAGGGTGGATTCTTTGGAATCTTCGGAAGGGCCTAGGAGATGGGCATACAGAGAGAGAGAGATAGAGAGAGATGGAGAGAGATAAAGAGAGAGAGATAAAGAGAGAGAGATAAAGATATCTACGGGTATGAGAGGTGACAGTGCTATGTGCTTAAAGAATGACTTTTATTTTGGTACTTCAAATTGGTGAAGAGGAGATTTATTGGTTTTATGGCCCGGTTGGCTATATATTTGGACGGGGCTATTGAAACGGCATACACAGAATCAGACTCATCAATTCATATTCGGTTCCAAGTGTCATAGTGGATAGCAGTCATAAGGCAGTCATAAGACAGACTGGCTTATACTTCCCAAACATTCCACAGGCAGTCAGTGGGCTATTATGATGGCAATTTGGTGTTTGGCCGTGGAGTTCCTAGTGCTAAATTGAATTTGGATACAAATGGGAAGGTTCGTGATAAACCATGAAAGGTACTAAAAGGTACTAAAGGTGCTAAGAAAGGTACTCAGGTACACTGATAATTTATAGTACTTAGAGTACTTATAAAGTACTCATAAGGTACTAAAGGTACTAAAAGGTACTAAAGGTACTAGAAGGTACTAAAGGTACTAAGAGAGGTCCATTGGTGAACAAGTTTAGGTGCTTCAGATAAGTACTGTATCATAAGAGGACTAAGAAAGGTACTTAAAAACCAGGCACTCCTCTCTTTCCTTCGTCAACCTTATACTGCCATTCTCATTGAGTGTCACTCCATAGTCAGTCACTCCATAGATCGCATATATCCAAGGTCTAAGGTCTATGCCTCACATTTCATATACGTGGACACAGAAGTTACTATGCTGCTATAGAGTGTCTAGTGTCCAGTACCAGTGTCCAGTGTCCAGTGCACCTACTTACCAGTGTACTGAAGCACTGCACTCTACGCAGTCTACAGGTATTTTGGGGTAAACTATTTGCATTGGTATGACAGATCCTACTGTCACAGATTTCCGGTACTAGCAGCTACTAGTGAGTGAGTGACTGAGTGAGTGACTGATACAGTAACTATGGAGCTACTACTTACCAGTGCGCGAAGTCACTTTATACCAGTGACTAGTGACTAGTGTATTTGACTGCGACTCACATTTTCTAGTACACCAAACAGACAGACAGACAGTACATAGAAACACCAGAACCAAATAAGTGATAACCAAAAATAGTAAAAAGGATGTTCCAGCATCAAGAAGAATTTTTAATAGCCCTGACATATTATGCTTACTGCTTGCTAAATATGTTCCATTTCAAATCATCAGATGATCAGCTAATAATATACAGTATATTCTTTATTAGGTTCTATACGGTCTACAGCTCAATTAATTAGGTACGCCTTTGTTTTAACTACTACTTTATCTCAATAAATTATGGTCAAATATTTTTAAAAACAATACGTATTATTTGAATTCTAATTACTTGCTTTATAATACAACAGTACCAAATGAAAATACTGAACAGTACCAAATGAAAATACTGAACAGTAACAAATGAAAATACTGAACAGTACCAAATAGGAAATACTGAACAGTGACAAATGAAATAGTCAACAGTGATAAAAGCGGAAATAGTCAAAATTGATCATAGTGACCAAAAGTGATGGTGAAGTGCCAGTTATGACATGCAGAACAATGAGTAAAGTATAATGTAGGCCGGGCGCATGCCGCACCAAAGTTCCAGCGCGACACCACCTGTCCATCTCCACGTTTCAGCCACGTTGCACGTCCCTTCACGGGTTCAATTAATTTCTGGTTATTTCTGGTTATTTCTGGTTGTTTCAGTTTTGTTTCAGCTGTTTCAGGAAAGTTTCAGGAACGTTTTAGTCTTGTTTCAGGAAGATTTAGCTTGTTTCAGGAAGGTTCAAGAACGTTTTAGTCTTGTTCAGGAAAGTTTCAGGAAAGTTTCAGGAAAGTTTCAGGAAAGTTTCATCCTTGTTTCAAGTAGGTTTCATCACCGTTTCAACTTGTTTCAAGTAGGTTTCATCACCGTTTCAGCTTGATAAGTCATTGACGTTCACTTACGTCAGTTCACTTCTTTCACTGACGTCTTCTTTCACTGACGTCTTCTTTCACTGACGTCTTCTTTCACTGACGTCTTCTTTCACTGACGTCTTCGTTCACTGACGTCTTCGATGCAGAAAGTTCTGACGCTCGTCTTTTGCGTCCTCGGGCTCTACGCCCTGTTCCTATCCTGGTCCCTTCTCCAGGAACGCATCAACACCAAGCCTTACTCGTATATCGAAAACGATGCCGTGTACTTCAAGGCCCCCCTCATGGTCAATAGCATCCAGGCCCTTTTTGCCAGTGTGATCGGGCTTGCGTACTCGTGGGTGGCGCATCGACAAAACCCCCTCAAGGTGTTGCAAAACACTCACGATGGCAAGCGGAAGTGTCTACGCTCGTTTGTGGTGATTGCATTGACCTCCAGTGTGTCGTCGCCCGTGGGATTATTATCGTTGAAACATGTGGATTATTTGGCGTACCTTTTGGCCAAGTCGTGCAAATTGTTGCCGGTGATGTTGGTGCATTTTCTCCTCTACCGAACGCGGTTTCCTCCTCACAAATACGTGGTTGCGACCTTGGTCACGGGCGGCGTGGTGATATTCACGCTCTCCAAGTCGGAGGGAAAGTATCGCGACTCGCTCAACGACGGGAACACCTTGCTCGGCTTAGGGCAGTTGCTCGCGTCCATGCTTTTGGATGGCTACACCAACTCCACGCAGGACCAGCTCTTTAAGACCAAGGCCTCGGTGCAGAAACTTACTGGTGCCAGTCTTATGTGTGTGTTGAACATGATGGTGTTTGTGATGACGGCACTGTACCTTATGGTGGTGCACTACGAGTCGGAGTTCAAGTATACCCTAGCCTTTGTAGCGCAGTACCCTGCGGTGGTGATGGATGTGCTTTTGTTTGCGTTGTTTGGGTCCGTGGGCCAGGTGTTTGTGTTTATCATTCTCGAGAAGTTTGACTCGTTGATCTTGGTCACGGCCACGGTCACGCGTAAGATGATCAGCATGATTTTGAGTGTGGTGTTGTTCGGCCACCATTTGGAGTTGACGCAGTGGCTTGGCGTGGCCATGGTGTTTGGCGGCATTGGATACGAGTCGTATGCCAAGAGACCTGCAAAGGAGAAGAAGCAATAATCAGGAAGATCAGGCGGCCACAAAAGACAGGAAGACAGGACAGACCAAAAAAGAAAAAGAAAGAAGAAGAGTGAAGAAGACAGACTTGAAAGCATTGAGACTGTACACCAGGAATCAATTCTATGGTACCAAGTACTAAGCTGGTATGAAGGACTAAGTTTATGGTTATTAGGGTCCAATTCCATGGTATTAGGACTAAGTCCATGGGACAGTATGCACCAGAACAGTTGTGCACCAGAACCAATTGGAACAGTTGTGCACCAGAACCAATTTGAACAGTTGTGCACCAGAATTTGATCTAGGGAAGACTGATTGATTACTTGAACCAGTACAGACTCGTCGGAATACTGAAAGCTTCAATGGATTAGATGGAAGTTTCTAGGGTAGTTGGCTATGGATGGAATAATCAGAACCAAGTCTATGGATGGACTGATCGATATCGGTACCAAAAAATGGTTGATATTCTAGCTCAATTGTCTTTGGAAAGACTGACTGAACTGGACTGGACGATCGACTCTACTATGGACTGTACCAGAACTAATGTGACTGGTTCGTTTCTGGTATCAATTGTCAATTGCCTAGGGATGGATAATGGTTGTTGCAGTCTATGGTCTACAGAAGACGATTGTGCTGGATCAACGACCAATCAGTGAAGTGTATTCTGGAAGGTACTGGATATCAGAGTGATGTAACATCTGGTGTGTCCATGGTCGGGTGCATGTCCAAATCCATGATCAGGGCTATGGACTCATGTATGATGTGTCTATGGACTCTTGTATGATGTGTCTGGTGTGTCTGGTGTGTCTACGGTTTGATCTATAAAAAAGTCTATGGTCCATGGTCAGGCCTTTGGTCAGTCTGAGTAGTCTGTGTGGTATTTATTAAAAGCATGTGTCACTCCCTCAGTCGTATTCTGCTCTTATAGTACTCTAGTCCCCATTACGCTCTCTTGTATCTATATAGGCTGTGCATTAACAATACCATACCATACCCTACCATACTCTGCACTAAAAGAAATTATAAACAGAAGTGTTAGATTCACCATAGGTAGCTCTCTACATATTGAAGTATTTTAAGTCTACGCTGTCTAATCCTAACAATGGCCATTCCACTGTATCACACCTCCACCATCATAACCAGAGGTACCAGAATGAATATAAAACAGAGTGCCAGAAGTAACATCTAACATTATGGGTGTCACACGACCCGTCCGGTAATTGAGTCTACGTTTACAGATCAGTTGGCAGACACTCCCTCTAGGAAATAGCTTCTTCGTTGGTAAATACACCTTTGGGTAGTCACCAGGGTATCCACAGGGTAGGTGTAGATTTAGAGGTATAACCCAAAATGTCACCCTAAAATAAACCCGTACACCACTAAGATTATGCTCAAGAGGCCAAGAAATATATTGATCATGTATGCAATTTCAACAATCACCATATTCTATGAATGGTCCAGTCCAGCTACATCTGGAAGTGGATCCATGTCTGATTAGCACTCTCTACCAAAGTCAGGTATGTGTCAGTGATGGGTTTTTCTCATGAGATGTTTAATGGAGTGTGGGCACCTCGGAATTGAATGGGTGCAAAACACACCCGTGCACCAGGCAAGCTCAGCAGAAAAAGGTCCAACGCAAACGACCTTTTTTTCATGGTACGGAAAGAAGAGTGGGTTTGGTGGAATCCTGGAATTCCGGACTTTACAGTGTATATTTTATTAGCTGAAAAAATGTTCGTGGTGGTCTTTTGGAGGTACTATTGTTGGACAATTCCGGCCGCAGTCCTCAATTCCGGTCAATCATACCGTAACAGTGCTCATAATCACACACCATATTAGTATGCCAAAAAAAAAGTAAACACTATGGATTCTGTCCAATATTACTTCTTGGTTATTTGAAAAGCCTGCACATAGCAACAACTGGTTGGATCCGCTAACTCTGCCGGTCAACTATTTAAATAGCTTGAATACCATGATACATAGAAATATTGGGTTAGGCAATTGAAACACTTAGTAGAACCCAGTCAGTATGGGAATCAAATATATTTATGAAAACCTTGTAGCAACTAGGTCATCGACCTCATTCTCGATATTGCCTCTGTGTGTACGGACGTTAAGTTGATGTTGAGATCCATGAACGCTCGCCAAATGGGCTTTTCGTTGGAGCAAACGAAAAAGGATTACCTTGAACTTTGTCAGAAATACGAGACGGAACTCGACCAAACACCACAAGCAAATTGTGAACCCCAGGTTTCTCCAGGCACAGGAAAACAAGGCGAACCCGAAATGCCACAGTTAGCCAGCAACTCTGGAGAACCATCGGTTAGTGACCATAGCAAACAGAGTACCTGACGTAGCAACAGAATCTAAAACTATACTAGCTATTACTCTACTGCACTGTTACTCTACTGCACTGTTACTCTACTGCACTGTTACTCTACTGCACTGTTACTCTACTGCACTGTTACTCTACTGCACTGTTACTCTACTGCACTGTTACTCTACTGCACTGTTACTCTACTGCACTGTTACTCTATTACTCTATACTACACTATTATTCTATACTACTCTATTACTCTATTACTCTATTACTCTATACTACTCTATACTACTATACTGGCTTATGGAAGGAGTCTCTATATTAGAGGCTATCTTTCCCAGGCTGATCTTGGTCAATCTGTCATTCTGTTCCTATCAGTATTGCGACCACTTAAATAGGAGCTATCTCGCTATAGACAACCAAATGGTGATACATTCGGGTAAACAAGGAGACCGTTCTGGATAAAGAGAGGGCTTTATCAATAATTAAATAAACATCCCATAGAGACTCTTTTGGTGGATGTGAATCTAGGTGAAATGGCGTTTCTTTAGGAGGAGAAGGGTTATATGCAGGCAATATGTTTCATTGCAGCCAGACTAGAACCAACACGGCAGAAACTAGAAAAAAGTCAACATTAAAGGAGATCAAGAAAGGAGGATGTTAAAACAGATATTGATATGGAAATATGCACCCGTTGATATTGTTCATCCACTAACCTAAGTGTTACCGGACCTCCACACACAGATCTAGTCCACTGAATCCATTTTTTGTGCCTTATTTATTTAATAGTTTCTATTTACTCCCATTTTATCGAATTATTTTTATCCATCCACATTGGATCCGTTGATTTATTACTTCCTTTGGATAGTTACTTCTCGACACCAAGTCTATGGTCATAGCCAGACACCACTCAAGGAGCCCAGGAAGACAAAGACGAAGAAAAGAGAAAAATCTGGAGAAAGGGAAAAAATTCGGGAAGAGAGAAAGTTCTGGAAAGAAAGAAAAGAGAATTCCTGTTGTTCTGTAGATTTAGAATTATATAAAATCAAGCATGTATTCATACTGGTAGCTATCAATCAAGGCGTGTAGCGTAGAGTATAGTGTAGTGTGTCCTTTTTGAATTTTTATAAACTTAAAGATTTTTATTAATCCTTCTCCTCCTCTCCTCTCCTTTACTCTCCCACTGCTACAACTTTCTACGCTTTTCTTTACTCTTTCTAATCTACTCTTTCTTCTCTTTACTCTTTCTTCTCTTTACTCTTTCTTCTCTTTACTCTTTCTAATCTACTTTTTCTTCTCTTTACTATCTTCTCCTTACTTCCCCTACTTTCTTTTACCTCATACCTTGGGACTTGCTTTCTGCTATACTCTTATACTAATCTCTTTACCTTGGCCTAGGATACCTCTATACTTAGGGATGTACGACTCCAACATGACAATCACCTTGCTGACGTTGCAGCTATTGATTACCTCTTAGACTCTTCGTGAATAGACCTACATCCATTATCCTTTCAATGACATTCATTCCACTTTATTCTCATTCATGGACATTCATTTACTCCAATTCATAGGCATTAATTTACTCCAATTCATAGACATTAATTTACTCCAAGTCATAGACATTCATTTACTCCAAGTCATAGACATTCATTTACTCCAATTCATAGACACTGTCTACAACAAACTCTCGCCCAACGCACAGTGGCCAATAGCACAAGCCACGTTGACGGTGTCCAAAATATGGCACTCGCTTTCGCCCAACTTGGGGTTTGTCTCGAATATATCCAACGAGGCCAAGAGTCCCATGAGTCCAACTTCTTCTGCAATGAACAAACCTTCTCTCAACGTCAAGCCTCCATCGACCCGGGTACCCGTGGCAGGCACAAATGCAGGATCAATGGCATCCACATCATACGATAAGTGGATGGGGAATTTGCGGTCGGGGTTGACCTTGTCCAAGGCCATTTCCACCACCTTGCCAATTCCATACTTGTCTACGTGGTACATGGAAAAGGCTTAAAAGACAATTTGCAGCAAAGCATATCAGTATTATCTAATAATATTTCATAAATAGCAATAGCTAATAACATAAATAAAGAAGAAAATAATGTATAAATTAAAATATAATCAGCAGGTTGTAGTCCCAAGCAGTGGAACATGTCATTAATTGGATGATCCTTCAAATTAAATTAAATTGTAGGTCTACTCTACTTAGTATGTCCATTTCGCAGTCGCACCCAAATGTACCATCTTCTACCATAAAGTCACCCAGTCATACATTTCTCCCACAGTCAAAATATATAGATATAATTTTTACATGAAGTCGAATTAACGAGTAATACACAATTTATATTTGCATACATAATCATGAAGAATGTACATCCTCATACCTAATACATCAAAATAGACACTCTACACTATACTCCATACTCTACTACTTCATACTCATATTCTAGCTACTACTTCATACTCGTATTCTAGCTGCTACTCATATTATACCTCCGCTACTGCTGCTTTATCGAATAGTGACAATATTGAGTCTAGTGGCATTATATACATAGTCCACGCGCATCCAGACAACCTATACCCGGTCACATTTTGGGGAGGATTTTGGTCACCACCACCAAGGAAAAGAAGAGGATGAAAACAAACACCATGGTCTTGATCATAAAGAAAAGCGAGATCTTGCCTCCGGATTTCTCTGACAAGTACGAGTTTAAGTTCTGGCCTACGGACTGCATCAACGTCAGACTCTTCATCATGTTCTCACTGGACTCCGACACCAACTTGGAGTCCTCGACGATCTTGGACGAGAGGGACTGGGCCGAGGTTTTAAGCGTGGACGCCAAGGCCGTCAAGTCCGAAATATCGTCCTCCAGGAAACTCTCGTGGTACTCGTTCATCTGCTCCTTTCTCTCGTTATCAAAGCTGGTGGTGTTTCCATCAGCAAGAAGTCTTTTTCGGAGAGATGCATCCATCTATTGAATAACCTTTCTTCTTTTAAAAGGTATATTATCTTTTAAATAATATTTCTAGTAAATTAATAAGTTCATCTGTTGATACATATGGAAGAAATAATTTTATATTTATTTTTATATTATTTTTATTTTTTGAAGTTATTATAAGCTATAAAATATAAATCTCCATGAAGTTCATTATTATATTTCTTAAATAAAAGTATTTGTTTACAAAAATATACTCCAATTCTGTTTGTAGTATAGGGTAGTGTAGTGTAGTATAGGGTAGTGTAGTGTAGTATAGGGTAGTGTAGTGTAGTATAGGGTAGTGTAGTGTAGTATAGGGTAGTGTAGTATAGTGTAGAGTATATTTTAGTGTATAGTATAGTATAGTATAGTATAGTATAGTGTAGAGTGTAGTGTAGTCTAGTCTAGTGTAGAGTACAGTATAGTGTAGAGTAGTGTAGAGTAGAGTACAGTGTTTTTCAAAAGTATTCAAACCAGCGCCGCAAAACAACATGTAGAGGTACCATTCTTCGATGCGCCTTTCCAAGGCCATGTTGAGCACATCTGCCCTCCGAAACCCACTTGAAACAAAATTCACCACCATATAATCAAGTGTGTTAGGGGCTGACCGTGCAAGAATGTTAGTCTCGATTCACGTACTAATATCGCTACCAAAGGCAAGATAGGCTATGCAGATGGTGGACATGGAGAGGGGGACCAACACCGACATCTGAAATAGTTCCAACATCGACTGTCCGATCATGAGGTACATGGCAAATAGCACCTGGGTCACCAGCTTGACTATGAGCTCCCGGTTCTGATACACCATCATCACTATTGTCTAAAGAACTGCAGTGTCTCCTGGTTGAGCAGCCCTTTCATTAGCACCAGATCCGGCCTCTCCACCTTTAAAGTCATGGAAAATGAGCCGGGGAGGTCTTCTTCATCAGGTTTGTTGTTGGGAAAACTCCTTCTGTGGTGCCTTGCACTCGGTAGACAATTCTGAATCTGCTCCATTGGGAAAAAACTTGGCTTTGGGGTTGGTGGTTGCGCCTCCAGTGATGAAAAGTGGTAAAACGTTCATCACTCCATGTTGGGCTGCATGGATCCCACCGGCAGGGTTGAGCTTCTTGGTCTTGATGGTTTCAAGGGCCTGGCTGGGGATATAGATCCAGGAACCCTTGGACCGGAGCACCGCGGGTGGGTTCTTAACCTCCAATTCCAAGATCTCTCCCTTGCGGTTGACTTTGAAGTAGCCAAAAACAATGATGATGGTTTGAATTTTACCGTAGAAAACGGGCAAATCCAGCTTGTGGCCCTGCACGTGGAGTTTCTTGACCAACTCGATCTCCAACGGGTCCACGTCCGAAAATTCCCGCTGCTGGGTGGTCCACCAAACCTGTTTCGAATCAAGAAGGTAGAATGGTTCAAACCAATAATTCAAAAAGTTTTGTACTTCTTAGTACAGTCTTTCAAACCAAATGGTGTCATCGAAAGCAAAGAAACCAGTTCAGTTCCGTTCATTTTGACCCTTGATTGGTACTGCAAGACTCCCAAATATAATACATATCAGGCATTTTTCCAGATTCAAGATTTCATAATATTAAATTCTGGTGAAAGTTGGTGTGAAACGCCATTTAATTTGAAAGCCTGTGCGAAAGGGCACGAAACTTTTTGAATTATTGGTTTGAAACATTCTGCCAAGATGGTTTGAATAGTTTTGAAAAACACTTTATATGGTACAGAAAAGTCACTCCAGTATTAGGGGTGTACAACTGTTACTCCAGTATTAGGTATGTACAAGAGTCACTCCAGGTGTAAGACTCTCATAACAGACACTGTGGCTGTCTGAGCACTGGATTCTGGCTGCTGTCTACAAGGCTACAACAACTACAAGAATATACCGAAACATTTCGATGAACAAAATGTTCCTACAGAGTTAGTAATTTTGGAGATGATTATTTCAACATGTCATAGGAAATAGTTATACATGTAATCCTGTGGCTCTGTTAATTTATAGCAATGTATAGACCTATTAAACAAATTGGCATATATATTTCGATATACCATTTTATAAAGGTATGTTTTCTTAGGAATTCCGGCTATAGATAAATATTCTATAAGGTACCTGAAGAGAAAGTGAAGAAAAGTGAGGAAGACTGAGGAAAAGTAAAAGTGAGGGAGACTGAGGAAAAAGTGAGGAGGGTGTGTACAGTGTTTTTCAAAACTATTCACACCAGCACGGCAAAATATTTCGAACCAAGAAGACAGAATGGCTCAGACCAACGCGGCAAAACGATTCAAACCACACTAGCAAAATTAGACAAGCCAATATTTAAAAAAGTTTCGGACTCCTTCCACTTCAGTTCCGTCCGTTTTGACCCTGATTATTACTGCAAGACTCCCAAATATAATACAGATGAGGCAATCCTCCAGATTTAAGATTTCGTAATATTAAATTCTGATGAAAGTTGGTGTGAAACGCCATTTGGTTTGAAAGCCTGTGCGAAGGGGCACGAAACATTTTGTTGCGCTGATTAATAGTTTTGAAAAACACTGTATAGTGTAGTGTAGAGTATAATGTAGAGTATAGTATAATGTAGAGTATAGAATAATGTAGAGTATAGTATAATGTAGAGTATAGTATAATGTAGAGTATAGTATAGTGTACTGTAGAATAGTGTACTGTAGAGTGTCTATAGAAGGTCGTATTGTGCAGTGACTATAATTTTTTAGTAGTGATTTAAATGGACTCTATGGTATTACAAAGGTCTATATTCGATTTAAGATGAATTTTAGGTATACCTATTTTTAGTCCAGCAGAGCAAGTGCAGTCCATGGGCCCTGTGCTGCGCACCAACTACACACCAAATTGCACCAACTGCGCACCCAACTCCACGCACCATACACCACACACCATACACCACACACCTACTCTTGGCACATGCTTACGCCTCCGCCGTTGGTCATGCGGTCACATAAAGTCACGTGCCTCCGATGGTGCAGTCTCATTCTGACGCTCTTCCCCAAAGTGCTAGCCAGTGGCTTGCTCACGTGGGCCCAGTATACCGCAGTCAAGCAGCTCTACTTGCACTACTACCTCTCGGGGTACTCGCTAGCGATGATGGTGGTTGTGCTGGTGCTCTACCTCCTCTCGTTGTACACGTATCATAAGGTGATTTTGGTGGGTGCCGGCTCGCCCAGTGACTTTAGTCTCCTACGCTTGGCTCCAAAGAGAGACCCGTCTCTGCCATATGGTCCGGCATATAACCTCCCCAACGACGCTTATCAGTATGAGGAAGGATATGAGCACGAAACCAATCCGAGTTTGGGTGTGAGCTTGGGACTGAGCGTGAGTCCGAAATCCAATCTATTAGGTTCAGTCAATTCTCCCAAATCCGACAATTCTGAGTACCTGGTGACACCTCCGCACTGGCTCCTAACCACCCATTACATTGAGAATAACTCCACTTCGTACCGGTCTTGCACCACGTGCCATGTGTGGAAACCGGACCGATGTCACCACTGCTCCGTGTGCCGACAGTGCTTTTTGAAAATGGACCACCATTGCCCGTGGTTTGCATGTTGCATTGGTTTCCGCAACCATAAGTTCTTCATCCAGCTGCTTATATACATCACCTTGTTCAGTGCGGTGGTGTTGGCTCTCTCGTTGAGCATGCTCTATGGGTTTTTCGTGGATGGCCAATATGAGGACGACTATCTTCTGTTGAGCCTTGTGTTTCTTATGGTGTTGTCGGTGGTGTTTTTCATTGCCGTGGGGTGCTTCACTGCGTTTCTGGTGTACTTGGTGCTCCGCAACACCACCACCATCGAGTTCCAGAACTCGTACTGGAACGGGCCGGACTCGGGTAAATACGAGTATGACTCCCATGGGAACAGGCAAAAATTGGGACACATCTACGACTTGGGCTTAGCCAGGAATTGGACCTCCACCATGGGCTCTCACTGGTATCAATGGTGTTTTCCCGTGTCGGTGACGTCCACGGCCTACGACAACTTCAACAACGGGCTCAACTTCTTGGTGGATGAGGACGTGTACCAGAAACACGTGTACAATGCCCAGTTGCAGTACCAACTCAACAACCAGCTCCGCGAATATAGAGACCGCATCCGAGGCGTGGACTAATTCCGATCATTAATAAATCAAGACGAAGTATCAAGGCTCTAGCTAACAAGACTCTAGCTAACAAGACGAAGTATCAAGACTCTAGCTAACAAGACGAAGTATCAAGACTTAACCAAAGAAGACTTGAAATACAAGACTCGTGAAGGTGCTAATAATAACGATAAGATATTAAGTTATTCTAATCGTTGATAATTTCTCATAAAGAGGAACATCAACTGCCTTTAAGTGTTTAGAGAGAAAACGTGGCTTGAAAACCTCTTTACATGAACAATGGTGGTGATGTTGGTCGTCGTACCACTAATCGTGTCAAAGATATGTGACTAAGTTATGCAATGGCCATTGTAGGATTGGACAGCCTGCCAGTTCTAACAGTATACTGACTAAGTAGTAGCACTAAGTAGTAAGCACTAAGTAATAGCACTAATTAGTGGCACTAAGACTAGTAGTACCGACTTAGACCAGTGGTAAGAGTGACACTAGGGACTTAGACCAAGTACTGACAATATTCAATGGTCAGAAACTCCTGACACCAAACAGTACATTACCAGACACTCACTGTAGTACTCTAGTGTTAGTATACTGTATTACTATAGTTTAACATACTGTAGTACTCTGGTGTTAGCATACTGTATTACTCTAGTCTTAGCATACTGTATTATAGTAGAGTATTATAGGTACGAGATGCCTGGAGGCAATGTGAGGCACAAGGATGAATATGGAGTTTATACGCTTGCATCTAGCAACAGCCTTGACCAGGCAACCCTTTCCAGGAACGAGGACCTGACGATGACTATCCCTGGTTCCTCCGTCTGGGGAACCTTCTTCATCAGAACAATAGTGGTATTTGTTCTAGCACATTCGGCACTATGGATTGGAAATTGAAAGGAGGCAATGATTCTTAACACCTCTATGGGAAGAGCCCTGCCTATAATGAATCTGGGGTATTATGGCTATTAGTATTATCATTGCTATTAGTATTATCATTGCTATTAGTATTATCATTGCTATTAGTATTATGATGTCTATTAGCGTATTATGGCTATTAGCGTATTATGGCTATTAGCGTATTATGGCTATTAGTAGTATGTAAGACATGGTTATAGAGGACTATACACGTTTTTGGCTATGGCTGAGGGGTGAATTATACATGACCATGATTATTACAGAGTCGGCGAATGAACACAGTAAACAGAGTACCTGATGTAACCGGAATCTAACAAGTACATGGAATCTGAATGACATGAACACTTGAAGAAGGGTCCAAGTAGTATCCAATCAGTCTCTTGAATGGACCAAAGCGATAAAGTGTTAGATCCACACAATAAGTGTTTTGACCACACGATAAAGTGTTAGATCCACTATAGACAGAGTCCTACCAAGCGTCTCCATACAATCCCAACAAGGGCCATTAGTAACCCTCACCTATGTAATACTTGTACTACAGCTACTACTACAGTTACTGCTCCAGTATATACTACTAACTATACTACTAACTTTACTACTAACTATACTACTGTTAGATTCTTGTTGAACGTTATGTACTAAGTTATCTATTTTATTCGTTGATGATTCCTCAGAAGGAGGAATCCGTGCGATTTATATAACAATTGAAGAGAAACATGGCAGTGAAAACTCTTCACCAGAACAATGGTGATGATTGTTCTGGCATCTTCGAAAAGGCCCATTATTATTGATGGTCGAACGCCGTGTCACAGCGTTCGTAATAGCCCTAGTTAGTATCGGGCAGAGAGACTTCATAATACCTCCATAGGTAGATCGGTAGATCACTACCCGTGGTGGATCTGACAACTACTAACTAAACTACTAACTATACTAACTACAAAGTACCATAGCTAATTAAGGCCTAATAAAGGAGATGTAGAAAGCCCAATCATCCACCGACCAGACTATATGTGTCACTTTAAATTGGCAAGTCTGAACATCACTAGTGCAACCTATGACCTATATAGGATATGGGAGTTTGGACTGGTGTATGAGTCATAGTTCTTACTATAGTACTCAATAGATTGAATCAGGCCCATATTGTAGATCTGGTATCTGGAAGTATTGGGACAAGGGCTTGAGTCGTAGTCATACATAGACCATAGACTCGTATGGGTATATGAATAGAGCTAAAGATCACTAATACTAGTATTAGGCCTAGACAAAATCATAGCAGTCTGATTCCTAATAGGGTCATAATGGTCCTAGCATTAGTAATTAGTCTTATAGTCATATGTTAATTGTTGTACAAGACTATGTACTCTATGCACTATGAATATATGGTGATTTCCAAGACCAACTAGGGGTATAAAGACTGGGAGTAGTACAGTAGTAGTACAGTAGTAGTATAGTAGTAGTAGTAGTAGTAGTAGTAGTACAGTAGTAGTAGTAGTAGTAGTAGTACAGTAGTATAGTAGTAGTACTAGTAGTAGTACAGTAGTAGTACAGTAGTAGTACAGTAGTAGTACAGTAGTATTAGTCCAGTAGTATAGTAGTATAGTAGTAGTAGTACAGTAGTAGTACAGTAGTATAGTAGTATAGTAGTATAGTAGTATAGTAGTATAGTACTAGTAGTAGTACTAGTAGTAGTACTAGTAGTAGTAGTAGTACAGTAGTAATAATAGTATAGTACTAGTAGTAGTACTAGTACAGTAGTAGTAGTAGTAGTCAGTTGGTTAGCTCCACCAAATCAATTGTATGTTAGTCCTGCTGATAAGTCCACTAGAACTAATGCTATCTCCAAGGCCGTGTCCTGCACACACACGCGAAAACCTAGGCTCAACAGAAACAGAAATCTCACTCCACCAACTCCACTCTTCTGGTCTTTTCCCAGTACCAAAAAATACACAAATTTTACGAAAGCACTCCAAAAGAATTTTCGGGGTGTACGGGTTTTCCACGGTATCAAGTTTTCTTAGGTTGTTGAGTTGACACTGGAACTTTACATTTATTGACATTTCTTGGAATCTACTAGGTCAACACGGCCCTTCTACTTCACCAGATGTATGTGCAATTACCCTTTGACGAGTTCAAGGTGGACCCGTCCAATAAGAAACGGGTGGCATATTTCTATGACGCCGACGTGGGCAATTATGCCTACGGAGCAGGCCATCCCATGAAGCCCCACCGTATAAGAATGGCGCATTCGCTCATAATGAACTATGGGCTCTACAAAAAGATGGAGATCTACCGGGCCAAGCCGGCCACCAAGCAGGAGATGTGCCAGTTCCACACCGACGAGTATATCGACTTTTTGAGCCGTGTTCTGCCGGACAACTTGGACCTTTTTGCTAAGGAGCAGATCAAGTTCAATGTGGGCGATGATTGTCCTGTTTTCGATGGTTTGTTCGAGTACTGTGGGATCTCGGGCGGTGGGTCCATGGAGGGGGCGGCCCGCTTGAATAGGGGGAAGTGTGATGTGGCCATCAACTATGCTGGAGGCTTGCACCATGCCAAGAAGTCCGAGGCCTCGGGGTTCTGCTACCTCAATGACATTGTGTTGGGAATCATTGAGTTGTTGCGCTACCATCCTCGGGTTTTATACATTGATATTGACGTTCACCATGGAGATGGTGTGGAGGAGGCGTTTTATACCACGGACCGTGTGATGACTGCGTCGTTCCACAAGTACGGAGAGTTTTTCCCTGGAACTGGAGAATTGAGAGATATTGGAATCGGTAAGGGCAAACACTATGCCGTCAATGTGCCTTTGCGGGACGGAATCGACGATGTCAGCTACAAGTCCATCTTCGAGCCGGTGATCCAGAAGATCATGGACTGGTACCAGCCGTCGGCCATTGTGTTGCAGACGGGAGGAGATTCGTTGAGTGGCGATCGGTTGGGCTGCTTCAACTTGAGTATGCGTGGCCACGCCAACTGTGTGGAGTTTGTGCGGTCGTTTGGCGTTCCGTTGATGGTAGTTGGAGGAGGAGGCTACACCATGAGGAATGTGGCACGGACATGGGCCTTTGAGTCCGGTTTGCTCAACGACGTGGTGTTGCCCTCGGAGTTGCCCTACAACGAGTACTACGAGTACTACGGGCCTGACTACAAGCTCGACGTGCGGCCTTCCAACATGTACAACGCCAATGCGCCGGACTTCTTGAACAAGATCTTGACTAACATCATCCACAACTTGGAAAACACCAAGTTTGCGCCGTCCGTGCAGATGAACGAGGTGCCCCGTGATGCCGAGGATTTGGGCGACGAGGAGGAAGACACGCCCATGTCCATCGATACAAAGGGCGGTTCTCAGCAGGCGAGAGACGAGCACATTGTGCCGGACAACGAGTTCTACGAGGAGGAGGACCACAACCCCGGAGAAAAGCACATTGGCGTGGACTCCATGGACGTGGACACGCCTGTGCCCGAAGCACGCAATGGCGATCTAAATGGGGCCCAGGCCAAGCGGCCCGAGTTGACCGACGAAGAGAAGTTGGAGATTGACTCCTTGAACAAGGAGGCGGACCTGTAGTTTGTTTATAATGTATCTTATCACGAATAGAGCCCCGGCAATAGTCAGTTTAGAACTGGAACTAGATAAAAGTACATAGACCCACTTAGTGTATTACTGTGACCACTGACCACATGTACCGACAAGTTGTACTGACCACTTGTACTGACCACTTGGACCGACTACTTGGACCGACTACTTGGACCGACAACTTGTACCTATTTTCACCAGCATCTAGCCCGTGGATACAGTAGCACCATACACCAACCTATCACTCTATAGTAACTAAATCACTCTGTAGTGACCAGTCAAAATCTATACACTTAAGTCTATATATTATGTTAATCCGCTATAGACAATTAGTAGTATCGTAGTATAACTGTATATAAGTATGGCTGTGTAGTGGTGAGAACTAAAGTAGTATAGCAGTAGTTCTAAAACTGTGGTAATAACTCTGGATATGTATACAAGGTCTGGCATTTTGCGTAAGTGTAGAATAGCAGTTATGCACCATAGTCATAGTCAAGTGAACCTGGGGATTTACCCTATTTTTAAGTGTGTAGATGATGAGAATAAGAGGTCAAATATGGAGGAAGTCTAAGGTGAGACTAGGAAAGAAAGGGACATAAGGCTAAGTGAGACTAGGAGAAAAGGGACATAAGGCTAAGTGAGACTAGGAGAAAAGGGACATAAGGCTAAGTGAAACATAGTAGTTGGGAGAGAGTGTTGAAAAAACATGAACTAAATACTAGGGCGAAGAAGAGTAGGAATAGTATGTTGTAGAGTATTATTTATAGAAAACAATCTAGAGTATAGTGTATAGTGTAGAGTAGTGTAGAGTAGTGTAGAGTAGTGTAGAAATAACTTCACTCTACAATAAAATACTAAATCACTCAGGGTTGTCGTTTATGACACCAATCCTGAATTCTTTATTATAGGGATGTACTGTTTTAGGACCTTGCAATGTATGATTATTCTTTTTCTATTTTAAATTACAAAAGACATAACCATGCACTCGACATTTCCCGTGCTTCAAATCACTCCTGTCACCATCGTTCAAAATTGGGGACTGTTGCTTCATCCGTGACCAATTCGGCAGAACTCTCGAACCTTCCGGAATTCTTCTCCATCAGTTGTCTACTGAGATCCAGGATACTAATCAAAGCCCCAACACCCTACTTCAGACCAACACATGCGCCCACAACTCCGAGCACACACTCCCCGTCCCGATCCTAACTCGCCTTGGGTGGACAAAAGAAGTATCAAACCCACTTTCACTGTGAATGAGTACTGGTTATTGGTCACTGCTTACTGGTTATACTAGATATACCAGGAGATTCTATAGATCCCACGATATACCAGTTTATACTAATATACTAGAATACTGGAGTGACTGATGTATAGTGAATTGACTGATTTACTGGGTACCCAATTGACCGATTTACTGGGTGCTCAATTGACAGATTTACTGGGTACTCAATTGAATGATGTACTGTGATATACTACTGGTACAATATAAGTCCGGCACTAAGCAGGAGACGTAATATACCAGGTCATCTCTCTCTACTTCTGTCCATGTCACGCACTCCACCAGACTGCTATAGATTTCCTCCAGACGTCTCTAAACACCCTGTACTTTCCTTTACTATACTCTACTATACTCTGTGTGTTAGTCTACTCTAACAATCCACTATACAATACCATGCTCTTTCTGCTATGGTCTTCTTTCCAATTATTTGGTGGTGGGTAGTCTATATACTCTACTATACTCTTACTTCTTACTCAAAATTGGAGTTCTTATGACCTACTACTACAACTTGGTTGTGGAGTCATGGCCGATTCTGTCAAGACAAGCGAAGGACTCAAAATCTTAAGCTCTGACTGCTGATAGAAGTTCAACTAATTAATAGTATAACTATTTTCTTTTAGGGCAACACGTCAAGTATTCCAGCCAGAGACTATTGGGTGTAGTATAGAATATAGGGTAGAATAGAGTATAGTGTAGAATAGAGTATAGTGTAGAATAGAGTATAGTGTAGAATAGAGTATAGTGTAGTATAGTGTTAGATTCTTATTGTGACGTTGGTACTAAGTTATCTTATTCATTGATGATTCCTCAAAAGGAAGAAACAGTCACTTTTTAGTGTTTTCAAGAGAAGTGGTGGCTGCGGAACAACTCCAAGTAATCACTGGTCTGACTCACCTCAGGCCATGCTGGTATCCGTACAATGAAGGCTGGTAGATGGCATAGAAGATGTCCTATAGAATGGCCCATGTTAGGCTTAGACAGAGAGGTCTCATAATACCCACTAGATGGATCACTACCTATGGTGATCTGACATAGACTGCACTGAGATTATAGTGTAGAATACACTGTTGAGTGTACTGAGCATATAGTCCATAACTCTAGTACTCAATATACTCCAATACTCATACACTAATACTCATACTAATTATGAGTACTTGTTAGATCCACCATTGTGCTTCCCTATGTATAAGCAATTATGTAAGCATGCATGAACCTTTATTGTATCTTTATAGCTATGTAGTTTGGTAGATAGTAGAGTATCATTAGTAAGACACATGCTCTAGCTACATCATCTACTCTCTGTACCTATACTTCTATGTTATACTTTCCATCTCATACCATCAGACTCATGGCCATAAGAACCATGGCATTGTGTTCTCTACTGCAGGCACACAAGGGACCCAGAATAGTCAAGGCACAAAGGGAAGTATGTCGATGACTGCATAATATGAGTACTCCGATCTCGGGCACGAAGACGACAGACAAACTGACACCCATCCTGTCTATTCCACTACAAAGATGTTGTCCTATGAGAATTAACTTGTGGTTGTAAGGGATATTACTGAGCAGAACAAAGGTTCCAGATCCGATAGACCTGCCAAGCTTAGAGCAGCCAAATGTGTTAGTCCTTTTACTACTGTCCTGTGTAAATGACTTAATACTGCACTACTCTTAATATACTCTACATTGTACTACACTACTCTAGTACACACTATACTGTACTACACTTCCAGTTGAAAGAGCTTAAGTAGCTATATCAGCTTATACCAGTTTTCTACATTCTGCCTTCTGCTATACTACTCTACACCACACCATACCCCATACTACTACTGTACTACACTCCACTGATACTCTACTGATAATTTACTACTCACTATTGGCAGTATCTACTTTAAACTCGATAGTAGTCTAGTAGTATAATGTATGGAGCATGTATCATGTACTATAGATCACAGTCTGTATTTAGAGGCAGCAAAGGTCTGTCCATTCGACCATTCGACCTTCGACCATTCGACCATTCGACCATTTGACCATTCGACCATTCAACCATTCATGCATGGCTCTGTGGCTGGGCAGCACTCACTGCACAGGGCTAGAGATTATCTCACTTTACACCAAGACTAGTTCACCCTCACTGTTCACCCTCACTGTTCACTGTATGCGCACCCTCACTGCTCACCCCGGTCTCCTAACATCACTACGCATTCCACTCAACATTGAGTATCATGTATCAACACATTATGAATACCACAAGATGTTTTCCCTGTACACCAATTAACCACATTGACTAACATTGACTAAAATTGCTGACATTGACTAACATTGCTAACATTGCTGACATTGCTGACATTGCTAACCTCACCAACATCACCAACATCACCAACATTCACTATCTCGACTAGTGTTCCTATGAAATTTCCTACAACTATACGACTTCTCAGGAGGTGTTTCTCACGATGTTTAATGGAGGGTGGGACCCTCGGAATGAGACTGAATGGGTGTAACCCACACCCGTGCACCAGGCAACCTCAGCAGAAAAAGGCCCAACGCAAACGACCTTTTTTTCGAGAGATTTTGATGAAACTTGGTTTGCTGGAATCCTGGAATTCCGGACTTCACAATCCATATTTTTGAGTGGATCATCTTCTGCGTGGGGACTTTTGGAGGTTCTGTAGTTGGACAATTCCGGCCGCAGTCCTCAATTCCGGTCAATCATACCATAACAGTGCTCATAATCACACACCATATTAGTATGCCAAAAAAAGTAAACACTATGGATTCTGTCCAATATTACTTCTTGGTGATTGAAAAAGCCTGCACATAGCAATAACCCGTTGACATTCGTATAAATAGCTCGGATCCCTCTCATAGAATCATTTAGGCATAAAGTAACAAACAACAACAGAAAATATTTGTAATACAACAAAAATAAAATAAAATTAGATTAAATTAACGGCAACCAGGTCTGTATCTATAAGTATAGTTATGATTTCTGGTGAGTCTAGAGTGTAACAAAAATACAGTCCTTTTTCTATTCACGGGTGGTATTTGATAGATGTAATTCAGGCTCCGGTTTCTGGCCTCTAGCTATTTTCATCTAAGAGCTTAATACTTCTGATTCTGACTTCTAGTTGAATACTTCTGATTCGAACCTCCAGTTTATTACTTATAACAAGTCTGAGACTTCTGAAGAGTAAGAGTTTGAGTGGACTATACGAATGAACGTGCTCTACTACATTGTACCAATCTACTCTACTCCATTCTACTCCATTCTACTCCATTCTACTCCATTCTACTCCATTCTACTCCATTCTACTCCATTCTACTCCATTCCACTCTACTCCACTCCTATCTACTCGCCATAATACGCTAGTATATCACTAGTGTCGTTGGATCCATTGTAGACCGGGCTTTACGTAGGTTTCTCTCATCAGTCTAATTTCTGAGCACTATACTGATAGTGAGCACTGAGAGGGTTGAGAGCACTGAGAGGGCTGAGAGGGCTGAGAGGGTTGAGAGGGTTGAGAGGGTTGAGTGAATCTATCAGTATGACTGTACTGACTGTACTGACCATATTTTACTCAACCTATACACTGTAGTATATTTCTGTGCCTCTTGAAAAATCCGTTTGGATGATTTTGGAAGTAAACTCTATAAGCCATTTAAAGTAGATGTTCTTCATAGTGAAGAAACGGGACAATTCGGGTAATTTTTGAGAGAAAAGGTGGCATGCCAATGGAGAATATCCACTAATACTAAAACCACATAAAATTACAGTCCAGACACTCCACTCTAAATTGTTAACTGGTGCTCTGAGTAAGGCTCCAACTGTTCCTGTATATGCAGCAGCAGCATACTCACTACTCACGGCACCTCTCCACACCTCAACAACACAATGCTAACTACACTGTGCAGATGGGCCTTGACCGCCACACGGAGCCTCCGCACTTGCTATCCACGGCTACGACCGGTACTTGAGCCGCAGGGCCCAAAACCACCACCAAAACCACCCTTGACTCTCCGCTCCTGCACAGAGCTCCAGGGCAGAACCATCCCCGAGTACATTGGGTCTCCCCACTCCAAGCTCCGGAGTGTGATTTGGCGTAACCCACTTCAGAACATCTACGTGGTTAAGAAACCGTGGAACGATGGGGTTAAAAGTGCCATGGTGCAGTTTATTGACTTTATACACTCCGATTACCCTTCGTTGAATGTCATTGTATCCGAGGATGTAGGAGCAGAGCTCCAGGAAGTTTATAGGGAGAGGAGACAGGAGTCCGAAATGGGCCAAAAAATCCGGGAAATTCCGGAAAAATCGGAGATTCTATTGAATGGTTCAAATCTGAGTCAATTGAATCACCAAAGTGATAGTATTCCAAGAGATAGAAACATATTTGATAGGGAGAGGAATAGAGATAAGGCTAATAGAGACATGGCTACATTTGGATCTCTGGGGCCTACGATTTATACGGGAAGTGTGGCGGAGATTGTAACCAAAACAGACCTCATAGTGTCGCTTGGTGGAGACGGAACCACGTTGAGAGCAGTCTCGGCGTTCCTGAACGGACTGGTGCCGCCCGTGCTCTGTTTTGCACTCGGAACGCTTGGCTTTCTCCTTCCGTTCGACTTCTCCACTTTCCGGGAAACCTTCCGGTCGGTATTTGAGTCCAGAAGTAAGGCCATGCACCGTATGAGACTCGAGTGTCACGTGGTACGCCAGGATGTGGACGAGATCCTGTCGGACTCCCGCCAAATGGAGAAGGAGCAGATCATGGAGTATGAATTGGCTCATTACAAGCAACACCACGATGCCACCATGCTCTATGCCATGAACGATATCTTGCTCCACCGAGGTTCTGCACCCAGCTTGATCAAACTCGATATCTACATCGATAGTGATTTTTTCACCACCACCAGTGCTGATGGTTTAGTGTTTGCTTCTCCCACGGGCTCGACGGCATACTCGTTATCTTCGGGCGGCCCTATTGTGCACCCGTTGGTGCCGTGCATTCTTCTCACACCCATTTGTCCGCAATCGCTTTCGTTCCGGCCCTTGGTGCTTCCGGCCACGCTGCATGTGATGATCAAGTTATCTAACGATAACCGCAATGAGCTGGTGAAAATGACCATTGATGGCATTCCACAGCCCAACTTGAAGCCGGGCGATGAGATCCATGTGGTCAGTGAGAACGGTACGATTTACATTCCAGGAAACCACCAGCCGCCTAAAACACTCCGGTCTCGCCATACGTTTGACGATTACATCGAGCCGGGCAATTCGGCCAATGGCTCTGAAAATAACGTGGACAATGGCATTTTTTGTATTGCCAAGGGCGAAAACGACTGGACCATAGGCATCAATGAGCTCTTGGGCTTCAACAGCTCGTTCCGGGGGAAAAAGCGGTCGGGATAAAATCCAAGGATTGAGAATCCTAGTAACTGACTTCTCTCTCACCAAGAATCGGCCTTACATTCTATTACCAAGGATGAATGTCTGGTCATTTTCAGGCCAGTACCAATTTTAGGATCAGTTGTTGTTGCCTCTTAAAGGGCTTCAAAGAGGGCTCTCAAAACGGCCTTTGGATGGGCCTTTGGATGGGCCTGTGTATGGTTTTTATGCAGTCACCGAGATACATCTTACCGAAGTGCTTGTGTTTCAAGAGAGAATGTTCGATTCAAGAAAAAAAATGACATCAACAGATCTAATTGGACGTCAATGGAATGGCGAGATTCCACTGCTGACATGCTTGATATTTCGGCTAATTACCTTCTGGTAACAGTTACAGTGGATATCTACTTCTTGCCTTATACCAAGAAGTTCTATTCATCAGGCTCCGACTCGAACATTTCTGAAGGGGACCAACGAGTTCTGGGGGCCATGTTACCTAGAAATTATGTCTAAATCTAACCAAGGTATATGAATAAGACCTGGATTAGACAACAATTAGGCAAGAATAGATCTAGGAGTCGGTCTAGGCATCAGGTCTAAAATTACATTATGAAGTGGATCTACGAATTAGATTACGAATTAGGCTATGAACTGGATCTACGAATTAGATTACGAATTAGATTACGGGATTACGGTTGGACAATATTGTTAGTGGGTGGTGCGCAGCACTGGTGTTGATGGGTGGGATCCATGTCCAAGTGCTAATCTTAAATGACTTGCTCATGGAGAATTAATTGGCCAATCATCGGTGTTTCCATTTTGCCATTTATTGCATTGCCATCTAGTATTAGCTTATTGGTCACGTGTTAGTTAGTAAATCCATAGAAAACTCAATGAATACAAATTGAGTCGAATGGAAAAAATGCAACTTCCAAAACTTTAAACGGCAAACTGCAAACTGCATATGGCAAACGGCAAACTGCAAACCTCAAAACCCAAACTTTAAACCCAACATTAAATTCAGGCCATTCGGTTGGGTTCTAGATTGTAGGCTCTAATGGTGGTCTACATGGCGACCACAAGCAGTGCCAGGAGTAGAAAGGACCCGGCCGGATCGGGACGGGCGCACGTGACATAGGCCGCGAGGTGGCGCCATCAACCACGTCATTCTAAAGCGAGATGCAAGTGCGAGCCCGGGGCACCCGTAGAGGTTGCGAGCGCGGAGAAAAGACGCCGAAAGAAAAAAAAAAAACCAAAGATACCAAAAAAAGATCAAAAGACACCTGAGCGTTGCGAGCCCCGTGGTCTAGGCCACTAAAATCCAATTTAGCCCAATTAGTCAGTCAAGTCAGTCCATCAAGCCACTGATCAAATTGCCCAATTTAGTCAATCAAGCCATCCAATGAAATTAGTCCAATTGAGTCAAGTATGTCTTATTCTGTCCGTCCGTCTGTCTGTCTGTCTGTCTGTCTGTCTGTCTCAGTCTAACTTTTAATCCATGTCATTCTTAACTTTAGCCCACTCTTGACCCAGTCTTGGCCCAGTCTTGGCCCAGTCTTGGCCCAGTCTTGACCCCCACTCTTAACTATACCTTTCGTTAGCCTAGTAACCAATACTGGTCCGGAAAATCTGCACGGACCCTGTCCTCCCCCTTCCTTTAAATTTCTCCCTCCACTCAATTGCACCCCCTTCCGTTTGCACCCCTCACCTTCACTCCCTTTTGCATCCCTTCCTCACTCCCTTCCTCTCCCCTTTTAATAAGATCCCCTCCTCCTGCCTAATCCCCTTTATACTTACGTCCCTTTATTTCTCCATTATTACTCCTTATTTTTCTTATTCGTCCATATAATCCTCTATTGTTCCTCCTTTCCGGCATGCAAAGGATTGTTCCGATAACTGGAAGTGGCGTCTAAAAAAGCTAGAGAAAAGAGAGCCGTCAAAAACACCAAGAAAAAGCGGCCTCGAAAAAAGGCTCTTTTTGAAAGCGCTGGCGCGATCAAAATAGGCGATAAGCGGCACGCGCTCCACTTGCATCGCTCGTTTACTTTCACCCACGACTTTTTTCTGCACGCAGCCTCCCAAAAATCCGCAACCTCTATTCGTGCCTGGCCTGCACCCGGGCCTCCACTAGAAGTCCGTGAAGCCTATTGTTATCTTCCTATTCACTAGTCACTATTACTTCACTATACTGTCATTATATTGTTACTATACTCACTATACTCTCACTCTTACCGTCACTATACTCACTATTTTCACTTTACTCACTATACTCTATACTCACTATACTCACTACTCACTATACTTACTATACTCACTATTGCTGTCACTGTACTGTGTACTCAACATACTATAATGGTACACTTTGCTACACTATTACAATAGAATACCATAAATAGGTCTACAGTGACATTTTAAGTGTAATAGAGTGGGGGGTCAAAGTATAAAAGGAAGGACGACGAGAGTGCCAGCACAAGCTTCTTATCCACGCAACAATCCACGCACCAATCCACGCATCTCGCAATAAATATTCAGGACAATCAATCATTCTTCCAGACAATGTGTCCCCGCTCTCGCTCACCGCATAATCTCCGAGCTTACATTATCAGCAGTAGTCACTAATAATTATGGACTGATTATTAAAAAAATTCAAATAGTCACGAAATAATTATTAATGATCTCTAATAATCACTAATAGTCACGAAATAATTATTTGATCATTCATACTCACTAAAAGTCACGAAATAATCTTTACATTATCACAAAATAATCACTACATAATCTCCATTCATTCACATACACATAATATAAATTTCTGTAGCTTATGTTTTTTTTTTTATTATTTTTAGAGGCATTATATGTATTGTTGGGGATATAAATATAACTCGTATACATTTAACTCGTATATTACATATACATATACATTTTGTTCTGTATACATACATTTTGTTCTGTATATCTATGGACGTTGTATGAGGTGTACTTAATACTTTTACTTCTAGTACTGTTGTCTTTTACTTCCACTTTTACTTCCGCTTTTACTCCCACTTTTACTTCCATTTACTCCCACTTTTTCTGTCACGAGTCTCTGGCACTGTCCCGGACTGCCACTTATCGTGGGTATGGTGGGTGTCCTTCGGAGCACATCCGGATAACCACACCCGTATGCCTGTATGGCCCGATCTCTAGATCACAGAAGAGCAGGCCTATTATTTGTAGCTATGGCCGAAACTCAACCTTGTTAACAATGGGCCGTCCCTATTATTACCCATTATTACCCATTATCGCCCATTATTGCCCATTATTGCCCATTATCGCCCATTATCGCCCATTATTGTCCATTATTGCCCATTATTGCCCATTATTGCTCGGTTCCTCAGTCCATTCTTCTATGTGCACTTTCGCTTTGTTGGTTTCTTTTTGGCGATAGTGCGACGATTGTCGTATTTGTCTGCTGTGCTGCATAGGAGGCTATTCTGAGTTTTTTTTTTTTTATTTTTGGTTTGTCTGTTTTTTTTTTTACTTTTCTTTTTTTTTTTTTTTTGGCTTCCTCTTTCCTGGGCCTTATTTTCTATGCTTTATTTTCTCGCTTTTTTTTGTTCCGTAAAATCGCGCTAACCTTACACCGTTGGTTTTTTACTTTCCTTCCGCCGCCCTGCCCCGTTTTTTTTTCCCTCCTCCTCCGCCCTGCCTGTTTTTTTTTTTCGTCTTCGCCCCACTGCTATCCCCCTCCATTCCCCTGGTCCAGTCTTCTCCCCCCATAACATCTACTGCTCCTGCCTCCTAGTCCCAGTGCTTCCTCCAACTTAGCGTTTCATCTATTGTTTCTTGTGTTTTTTGGCCTCCTATCTTGGTCTTGTACATAATCGACGCCGGGCCTCATTTCCAGATTCAAACTGCCCTCCCCTCCATTTCCCCCAGCTTCGCTAGCTCCACAATCCTTCCCTATTGCCATTGCCCGCCATGTCCTTGCCCGTGCAGATGGCCATGAAGTCCTCCAACATGGCCCATTCGCCTGCAAACTTACCGCTCCAGCACCAGATCCAGATCTTGCCCCACGCCGCACAAGCCCAGGCCCAGGCCCAGGCCCATGCCTTGGCCCATGTCTCGTCACAGCAAACCTCGTCGCAGAACGGCGAGGTGTCGTCGCTCTTACTGGAAACCACCAGCTCCACTTGGCTTGCTATTGGCTCGTTGGCTGAGCTGCTCGGCGACTTGGAGAAGGCCTCTGTGCTGTATGAAACTGCTTTGAGACACAGTCCCAATAACCCAGATGCCTTGACCCGCTTGGCCACCATTTTCCGCTCCCGGGACCACTTCCTAAAAGCCGCTGAGCTCTATGAGCAGGCTTTGAACTTCAACCATGAAAACGGCGATACCTGGGGTCTTTTGGGCCATTGCTACCTTATGATGGACGACTTACAACGTGCTTACGCCGCCTACCAGCGGGCACTTTACTACTTGGATAACCCCAACGTGCCCAAGTTGTGGCACGGCATTGGCATTCTCTATGACCGTTACGGCTCCTTGGAATATGCTGAAGAAGCCTTTGTGCGTGTGTTGGACTTGGACCCAAACTTCGACAAGTCCAATGAGATTTACTTCCGCCTCGGTATAATATACAAGCACCAGGGCAAGTTGCCGTCGGCGTTGGAGTGCTTCCAATACATTCTATCCAACCCGCCTCACCCATTGACCCAGCCCGATGTATGGTTTCAGATCGGTTCTGTTTTGGAGCTGCAAAAGAACTGGAACGGTGCCAAAGAGGCATATGAAAAGGTCTTGGACGTCAATCCAAACCACGCCAAGGTGTTGCAGCAGTTGGGCTGCTTGTACTCGCAGGCTGAGGCCTCGCCGTCTAGCTCGCCCGATACCCACCTGAGACCTTTCAAACAGGACTTGAACATTGCTTTGAAGTACCTCACGCAGTCCATTGACATTGACTCCACCGACGCCCACTCGTGGTACTACTTGGGCCGGGTGCACATGATTCGTGGAGACTTCAACGCGGCCTACGAGGCTTTTCAACAGGCCGTCAACAGAGACTCCAGAAACCCCACGTTCTGGTGCTCTATTGGTGTGCTCTACTACCAGATCTCGCAGTACCGTGATGCCTTGGATGCCTACACCCGGGCTATCCGCTTGAACCCTTACATCAGTGAGGTGTGGTACGATCTCGGGACCCTTTACGAGACCTGCAATAACCAGATCTCCGATGCTTTGGATGCATACCGTCAGGCAGAGAGGCTAGACCCGGGCAACCCTCATATTAAGGCCCGTCTAGAACAGTTGATCAAGTACCAGCAAGACGGAAACACCCACCCTCCACAACCTCCGCCAGTCAACCAGCAGCCTCGGTTGCCCCAGGGTATGGTATTGGAAAGCACGCAGCAGCAGGCTACGCCGGGGCCCCAGCAACTCCATCAAGGACCTCAGCAACTCCATCTGGGTCCTCCCCCTCCACAGCAGCACCCCAGCCAGCCCATTCCGTACCACCAGCAACTCCACCACACGCCGGCAGCTCTTCCAGCCAGCCTGCAAGTAGTGCCACAGCCATTTCAGCCTCTGCACCCAGTGCAGCAGATCACCCACCAGGGACCTCCGCAAAACCCCGCCTCTCATCCAGAAACCGTTTCTCATAGGCCTTCGCCGCAGCCGCAGCCACAAATACGTCAGGAAGCTCCTCCGGCTCCTCTCAACAGCAATGGGGCCAAGGTCGAAATTCCTGCAGTCAACCTCGATAAAAGCACCAAAAATGGCACGATTAAAAGAGATCTTGAAAACAAGTTGGATTCTAAGATCGTGAAGAAGCCCAATACCGAAGGATCTGAGAAACCCGTGTCGGAAGAAGCCTCCGTGAAGCCAATAAGTGGGCCTGCAAACAGTGCGGAGAACAATGCAGGGCATGGGGCAGCTCCCACCGAAACGGACAGCACTCCCAAACCCGCCAGTGAAGAAACAGTCAAGGTAGAGGTGACCGCGCCAGCACCGGTGCCAGCGCAGGGAGCAGAGCCTGAAGAAAAAACCAAGAGTGAGGAATCCATCGCAGCCAAGTCCAAGACCGCATCGCCCAACCCTAAACCTCTCAATCTAGAGAGAAGTGCGGCGGAGCCCGTGAACATGGCGGACGACGATGACGAAGAGGAGGATGAAGAGGGCATTGCGCCCGAGCCTCCTTTGAGAAAGGTCGAAGAAGATGAGAATTACGATGACGAGTAGTGTTGTGAATGAGTCCAGTGATGTCATAGACCTTACAATAGATAAACACTGCAGTGAGCGTAGAAGACTAGGAAGAAGTCCAGGCTTTATAAAGGCAAGTATGTAAATGAAGGACAGACCAGGCTTTACGAAGGACAATTTTATGTAAATGCACCGGGGAAGGAAGGCTTCTGGGGCTCCTTCTCCGTCTTAATGATCGTAAGGTCCGAGAGTTGTCTGCATTTCTGGTAGCACAAGAACAAGTTGGACGCATCCTTGACCACGGCCAATATGCCCATGGCTAACAAGTTCAGTAAGAATGGTAAGTCTGATACTGACGAAAAGTACGGCACAGAACGAAGCCCCAAGCACACGGCCTTCCCTAGGTACGACGCCATAAACGGCCACATCACCGTGGTCACAAACGTCACCACACCCAGCCTCACCAAAAGCGTATCGGAGTAGTCATGCACTAGACACGCCTTGGACTTGTAGAGCATGTGGAGCACCTTGCAGTGGAGGTAGGCGTAGAGGTGTTTTTCCTTGAGGAGCAGTAGGATGGAGTTCAAGGAGCGGGATTTTTTAGCGTGGTTGATTTTTGCCCCCAACAAAAGCGAGAGCCCCGAGATCCGGGACTCCAACGTCTCTAGCCTGGCGTAATCCTTGGGAGAGAGAGAGTCGGCCAAGTCTTTGGGGCGCACTGCACGGGCCATGGAGAAGTGCACCCGGTTGAAGGTTTGCCGGTATAAGATATCGTAGGCCCATCTAAAGGGCACCACCAAGGCCACCAAGACCGAGGGACTTGTCCAGTTGATATTCTGGAGCAAACGACGGCTTTTTAAGAGATCCAAGAGAGAAATCCCGTTTGGATGCAGGAACACTGCTTTAGCATTTCTCCATAAGGACTTGGCCAACATGTGGTTTCCCAAGGCCGACAAAAAGTTACATATAAGTAGCTCATTGAAGATCTCGGGCCACACGGGGCCTCTGAGTCGTTTGAAGAGGCAGTCCATGAGCAGCAGGCCTCGCATGCGGTACATGATCACGGGAAGAAGCGAGATCTGGTGCAACTTGACCTGGTTGGAGGCCGAAACCGCCAGGGAATTGGCCCATGGAGACCCACCAGCCGGCTGAGGCCTTAGCGAGTCCAAGAACCCAGGTGACACTGCTCTCACGATATTAAGGCCACATACCGTTAGGCCAGTCACACCCACGGAGATTATACCTGCACTAGCACCCAAGAGACCCAAGGCTATGGTGGAGTACAGGGCCACATCGACGATTTTATCACGGATCAAGGCATTGAAGCCCAACACGGCCAGGCTCCTGAGTTTAAACTCGATTTTGCTCTTGCACTGTGGACAAGGTGTAGAGAGTTTCCACAGGTTGTGGGGGTTGGCCGAGCCTCCATTTGTTCTAGGTTGAGCCACTCCAGCTCCTAGTAACGATACCCAGCGTGCACGCACCGTGAACCCAAGTATACTGGGCTCGTTATCGGTATCGTTATCGGAATCCACACTTATGGTGTATGGGGAGGAATGAGCGTCGGGGTCTGGGCCCAGAATCTCCCTCTCGATCTTGGAAAACGATATGGAGTTGATGTAGTCAATGAGGCATTTGCGGTGGGTCACCAAATGGCATGTGGAACATGGCTGGAGGAGGTCTTGAGCATCTTTAAGTGTGCCGAACGGCGGCACCTCCGAGTCTCCTCCCAAGCACAACGCACAAGTCTCGGACATTTCAATGGCCAGTATTTAGTGTAGGATTAGGTGTAGTGTATTTGCCAGTACTTAGTGTGTAGTGTAGTATGACTTAAAGTATTGACCGGTGTATTCAGTGTGTAGTCTATTGTAGTGTGTAGTCTATTGTAGTGTGTAGTTGATTGTAGTGTGTAGTTGATTGTAGTGTGTAGTTGATTGTAGTGTGTAGTGTGACTAGAGTGGAATGTAGTGTGACTAGAGTGGAATGTAGTGTGACTAGAGTGGAATGTAGTGTGACTAGAGTGGAATGTAGTGTATAGTATGACTATAGTGAGAGTGTACGGTGAGTCTGGGGTGCGCACAGGATGCGGCATGCGGTAGTACGAAAGTGGGGGTTCTAAGCTACGGCCCGCCAGTTTAGACTTTAGCATGGAAACATTCGCCATTGTTTGGCGAAGTGCAAGGCGTGATTCCGGAGATTATGTGTGGGGTACTTTGTTTTCAAAAGTTGTTTTGGGTGATTTTTAATTTCGATTTTTTGGTCTTTTGGTGTGGTCTTCTCTTGTCATTTTACCATATAGTATTTATTTCTTAGTATTTTTTCGCTGAATGGGTGCAACTTTTGACCAAAGTGTGAATGCACCAGTAGTTTTTTACACTATTTAATACTATTTTTACCGTCTTTAGTACCATTTTTAAAATAGACTCTTGGCATTTTTTTCCTCTTTTACCCTGTACCCTGCACATTTTATGGTACCGTATCACATGTTCCTAAAAATCCACGCAATGCTCTTTTTTAATGAAAGCTAATTTCGACTCTAGACTTGTAGTGTACATAGTACTCATTGCCTATCCAGTAATCTAGACCTTCTTGAAATTACCACTAACTACAGAGTTTCATGTCCATACATTATGTACCATAGTGTATATCCTATACAACGTCCATCACTGCCCATACCATGGATTATTACCCATTACCATCCATAATGCACATCAATTATGTACATCTGTAATTATTCCACAGTATGTTAATCCACAGTGGGTTCCAGTGGTCATTGTTCCACTGAGGGTTTGTTCCACTGAGGCATTGTTTGACCGAGGGATTGTTCCATTTGGGATTGGTCTGATATCATTGCATGATCATGGCATGAATGGTCAACTTTAAATTGTCTCTGATATTGACTCATATAACTCTACCGGAAAACTTTAATTTTGACTTGTGTTTTTGATTCGTGTTATTGACTTGACTATTCTATCCAGTCTAAATAATCCCGTGGTGTCTGTTACTACCCAATAATATACATAATACACATAGTACACCTAACGGGATCTAATATACATTAAATAATACTTCTAATAATACCTTATAATACCTATTTATATCTGCACATGAGGTCTATTGATGCATGATACAATTCCCTGGGACTTGAGACTATATACATAACAATTTGCTCATCCATTTTTGGCCTCTTCCAGGACTGACTACGTTCTCGCATACGGTACACGAATCCAGCCAGTGTCTGGCCAATCCTAATGATCTATGTTCTATGGATATTATGATCATGACTTACTAGTAACTGAGTCCAGGCACAGTGACTTTATGACATGACTGTAAGTGGTGCCTTATCATTAACATCTCACACTCACTTTATCTTCTGTATGTCATACTAACTCTCTCTTACTGTGGATAACTTTTGATATGACTAAATTTACTTTGAACATGACACACTAACCAGACATACTAATTTGATGAAGTGACCATTTCTAACTATGATATGATTCACTAACTATGATATGACATGACTTACTATAGTGTATTAGTGCCACACTACTTATGCCATCAAGTACGAGAACAGCTCCAGCTCCGTGCTCCTACCAGAGACACTACAAGAGCCACCGCTACCAGTTGAGGATCATATCCAAAGACAGGAGATATACCATTAATGCCCCACGAGGACCTCTACTCACCGTGACACAATACTACTTCTACTAGTACAACTTCTACTTCTACTAGTACTATTACTACTTGTACTTCTACTAGTACTATGAAGAAGCTGGGGTTTGGGGTCTGTTTTAGAGATTAAAAGATAAAAGAACTCTATGTTGTCCGTAATTATTAGTACTATAAAAAGTATACAAAAACAAGTGTAACTACTATACTGTACTCCTACTCTACTGTACTCCTACTCTACTGTACCACTCTACTCTATACCAATTAACTACTACCCATATTACTACAGTACCACTACTATAGTACTACTTATACTATATTGCTGAGACCTGACTTTGATATACCCACTACACCAGACCACAGTTGGAAGTCAGTGACGAGCTAGAAAAAGCAGACGGCCAGACATACAGAAGCAGGAACGCTTTTCCCAAGTACGATACAAGTAGTGTCATACAAGATGGTACCAATTTCAAGGAAGTCATGTCTAAACATCGGGACACTACCATAACAAGGACCACTAGAATACAGTAGGGCCATATCTAGCTTCTGAGTATACTTCCAAGCATCGTGGATAGACATTTCTATAATCTCCATACTGTGTCTACCTATAATCCACCATACATAGTGTGTCTACCTATAATTAACCATACTAAATTACTACTTCTATACTAGACTATACTGGACTACACCATCACTCTGTACTATACTACCATGACCTTTCCTGACTATATATACTACCATGATCTTTACCTGCTCAATGTAAAGACTACTCAAATTGACTAATGTGACTACTATGTGGATTGTGATGAGGTCTGAGACTATTGCTCTAAGAAGTATGTCTCCATGTCCAGCACCAAACCATGAATCATCCACTCACCACTCACCACTTACTATTCTTACTCACCATTCTACTAGTTCTATACTCTACTGCTCTACTGCTATACTGGTTTTATACTCTACTACCACTACTCTACTACTCTACTACCACTGCTCTACTGTTCTACTACCACTACTCTCCCATGTTCATTAGCTACTCATTGAACTTATTGATCACTTGTTGACTTGAGTACTCAAGTGTGCTTGAAGTGATATTAATGCCAATTAAGAATAGCCATACAGTTACATCAACTAGATATTCTCATTGTCACACCACTTCGTTATTGTTCTGTTTTTCTGATATAGCTTCAACTCTTTCATCAAGTTTCTTAACCATAACGTCTCAAGACTTGCACTGAACAAACCAAATAGTTCTGCTTCAGCAGCCGATGCAGCTATGATTGTTTCCAACTTTGATGGCCACGAAATAGGCCTTCCCATGTACATGATTAGATATCCCGTTCTTGATTGTCTCGTTTCTGTGTTTATTGCAAGATCTGCATCCACAAACACTTCAACGTCCTTATCATCTTTAGTTGTCTCGAACTTAATTTCTTTCATCGGATTCTGTACCAAGTATCTCAACGTCATGTACGCTGATTTCATATGTTTGTCTCTGGGACTATTCAAGTTTCTTGCTAAATTCAGGGCTTGATATTGTATATTCGATCTCGCAGTATTCAACGCAAACGTAAGTTTTTCAACAATCCTTCTGTATTTTATTTCATCACAAGATTCTTCACTTTCTTCGTCTGTAAGTTCAAATAGACGTTCGTTGTTCTTTCTTGGTGTAAATGTTCGGTTCGTGTCTATCTCACCAGCCAATTCATTCAACTTGAAGATATAATCGCTTAAATTCAATGTGATCGAATCTTTTGTCACTTCAATGTTCATTCCTAAGAACTTCTTAGTCAGAAAGCATACTACTACTACTACTACTACTACTACTACTACTACTACTACTACTACTACTACTACTACTACTACTACTACTACTACTACTACTATACTCTATTACCGATTACTTACACTTAGCACTTGGCACTTGGCAGTTGGTGCTTTTTAGGTACTACTAGTGGGAAGTGGAAGTACACATTACTAGTGACAATTACAAGTGACAATGACAAGTGAATAGTATACTAGACTCCAGGTTACTCAGTATGGAGAGAAGGTAGACTTGAATACATTAGTTGCTACAGTAGGTAGGTATACAAGTGGAGGTCCATAGTAGTTTATTGTTAGACATATTCCACCACTAATTAATCTACTAATTCCTAATCTCCCTAAATACATCTACTACTTATCCTATTTTACTGTACTATAGTCTATGCTGTTGAGACACTAATAAGTCCATACTGTTGAGTCTACTGTGCACCCTTCATGCTGTCAGTACAGACTCTGATGTACGTGACTGACGTGATCCTGACGTCCTCAGCCTTAAAGGTTCAATGCCTGGGCGGTCCGGATGCCTTCGGCAAAGTGGAACAAACGAGAGTCCACGGCCACGTCTTCAGTCCGACACACGTGCACCAAGCCATCGTACAAGTTGGCAAGAGGCAAGGTGAACACCTCGATGAACTCGCCGTCCTCCAACTGCGGCACGGGTGCCGGGTTCTCTGAAGCGTCGATGTCCACCGTCACAAGCGACATGTTGGCGTTGGTCAAGCCGGGGTCGCTGAAGAGCACCGGCTGTGATTGCTGGTTGACCGTGCCCTTGTAGCCAGTCTCCTCAAGCAACTCCCTTTCGGCCGTGGACTGAATACTTTCATTGGGGTCCACCAAACCTGCTGGCATCTCCACCACCACCTTTCCACAAGGCGGCCGGAACTGTTTCGTCAATACAATGTACTTATCACCATTCTTATCACCACTCCTATGGCTGTCATTCTGATTGCCACTTTCACTGTCATTCTGACTGTCATTCTGACTGTCGTTCTGACTGCCACTTTGACTGCCATTGGAGTTGCTGTGGATGATGGCGAGAATGCTGACGGCATCAATGCCGATTGTTTCAGAACGCGTGGTCCGAATGGCCATCTCCCACACCCGGGGCCTGCCGTCGGGATCGGTGTAGTTGATCTTGCGCGTCTGGATCCAGTTGCCCTGGTCCATGGGCTCCACGGAGTTGACGTACGCCTTGAACGGCGAGTTCTTGGTGGTCATCCGTGCGCTCACCGTGAGATACCGAGCAATGCGAAGAATCGTGCAGTCTGACTGAGGCACTGTGCGACACGAAGAGCGAGAGTCTCAGAAAAGAGTAGTAGTGAGAGTGAGAAAAAGTAGTGAGAAGAAAAGAGTAGTAGTGAGTAGTGAGCAATGAGAAGTGAGAAGTGGAGTGCGAGATCAATGATCAGTTGGATTGGTTTCTGAGTGCGAGCAACAAGTTCTACGCACCCTATTAACTTTATTTACTATTCATTTACATCCACGCACCTACATTTCCGTCATTCTCCACGCACTGTATTCATTCTCCACTGCCATCATTCTCATCTCCACCCATATTCCACACACACCATAATAAACCACCCATAATACACCACAGATCTACCACCAAAACACACCATATTCCACACACATTCCTCTATACATATTCACTTTAGTATCAGACACTTATCTGAATTTTGATTGACTGACTGATTGATTGATTGACTGACTGACTGATTGATCTTCTGAAATCTCTGAATATTCCTAATATCCTGAATACCACTAATCAAATTAAACCAACTCCATGTCGGACGAACTTGATGCCATTCGGGCGCAGATCCAGAACCACCTCGTGGACCTGGGCAACTACGACACCATTTCGCAGCTGTTGAAGTTGAAATTATACGAGTCCGGCTGGCTAGATCGCGTGACGGTGTTGGCGGCCAAGGAGCTCGCCAACCAGCCTGCGGACCAGCCCATGAACTTTGAAAACCTCTTCAACACCTTGAGGGAGAAAGCTCCACAGATGATCCCGTCTTCTGTTAAGGAGGAGACCTTGGACCAGATCAGGGATTACCTCAATGAAACGATTTGACCTCATAGTCTTTATCTAAGTCATACAACCAAATTACATCCATAGAGATTAAAAGCTCTTGTTTATCAGAAGCTCTCGTTTATCAGAAGCTGTTGTGTTCAGAAGCTCTTGTGTTCAGAATCTCCTGTGTATCTATGGTCATACATAGCCTAATAGCTATAGTCATGCAGCCTTAATCATATATTGCTGAGCAAATATAGTTCTATGCAGATGTATAGTATTTGGTGTAGCCATGGTGAGCTCTATGGTAACATACATCCTGAGGTCATGAATAATTCACTGTAATAGATTTCTATGGTAATATTCTAAGTCATATAATTAGAAGCATGATTCTATAGTCCTACATAATCTATGCCATAGTGTTTGGAATTGTTGTATACACTCCCATAATCTGGAATAGTTATCACGTTAAGTTTCAACAAGTGTCTTAACTTTGGTACTTCAGTAATCATTTCTATAGCTTCCATCCTTACCAATATATATATTAAGCTAGGATGTCCTTGACTTGTTGTCACAATTGATACCGTTCAAGTCTGAGCGGGACCTCCTCTATATATAGTCGGGTTGGGACTCCAGCCCTAACCCACTCGGTCCATTGTCTTCTCCAGAACAATGGCCAATATTGGACAAGTGTTAGACAAGTGTCCTCGAGAGACCCACTGCCAACGTGGCCTCTCTCGAGGACAATACCAATCATTGTTTCATCTGTATGCAGTAACGGGAACATGCAGTACCCGCAGATGTACTTGTTCCTCAAGTTCAACACATAGTTCTATGGTCGTGCATAGCCCAAAGTCATATAGTTTGAAGTCATATAGTTCGAAGTCATATATTCATAAGGTAGTACGTTTCTGTGGTAATAAGTTTCTGTGGTATATATTCTGTGGTATATATTCATGGTATATAGTTCTATGATTTATCATTCAGTGGTAGTACATTTCAGTGGTAGTACGTTTCCATTGTAGTATATAGTCATATGTTCTATGGTAATATAGTTCTGGATCCTTATAAGTCCTGTAATACAGTTCTATGTCATGAGTTCTATAGTAGTACATGTTCTATAGTTTTCTCATCTCATGTCTCAAATAGGCAATTCCGGGGCTTATATCCAGTTCCGACCTATTGACTTAGGTCATTTCATCATGTCCCCAGAAAATTACTAATAAAAAAGTTCAAGCTTTTAAGATTCTTCTTAATTTCGTCGCTACCATATCTGCTTGAGAACTTTATATCTTCTGTGTGGAGGCAGTTATTGAATGTATAGATTGTGCACTTGGTACTCACGTGACTTCCGCCTATTCCGGGGGTTCACCTAAAAGCCATAGATCTTAAGTAATTATAACTCAATGAATACTAGAGATCCTAGTAGTACATGCTCTGGTATACATAACCTACATTAAATGTTTCATAGTCATATAGCGTATAGTCACAGCGTAGTCTTAAGTTCTAAGACAATATGTTCTATGGAAATATTCCGATGCTCTGAGTCCTATGTTCTCAGTCCTGTGACATATGTAGTATAAGATAAGTGATCTTTTACTGAGCCATACTTCTATGGTATACAGTTCTATAGATAAATTCTATACTGGTGCAAGTTCTATGGAAATGCATCACTCAGTTATATGCTCTATAGTAATATAAGTTATTTGTTGTATCTCTAACAATAGTTCCATGGTATACAGTTCTATGCCTAGAGTCTATGGTGATCTAGTTCTATAGATAATTTCTATGAGAATGTATGTTCCATGATAAGTCATATATTCCACAGTCATATATTCCACAGTCATATATTCCACAGTCATATATTCCACAGTCATATAAGTTCCACAGTCATATAAGTTCCACAGTCATATAAGTTCCATAGTCATATGGGTTGTAAATATGTTATGTGATACTCATCTAAGTCATATATTCCATAGTGATATACTCTATGGTAGTATATTTCTGGATCATATTTCCTGTGGTCATTTGTTCTATGGTCATTTGTTCTATGGTCATTTGTTCTATGGTCATTTGTTCTATGATCATGAATGGAGTTTGGTAGTTACTAATATACTCTCCAATTAACATACCTGGAACCAAGAATAGATGAGAAATAATTTTGGTGTCTCTACTCTATGCCTGGGATTCCCCAAATCTTGGTTTGGTGAAAGTACTCTTCTCCAGGACCCGTACACGTGATTACGAGCCCTGCAACATGCTATTCAATTCCAGATTTTTAAGCACTACTCTAAGAATGATAGAGTAGTCTATGTCAATATCTCTTCCATCTTCCACCACCTATATATTAATGTATATCAATAATGTACTATAGTAATGACGTCCTTTATATTAATGTATATCAATAATGTACTATAGTAATGACGTCCTTTATATTAATGTATATCAATAATGTACTATAGTAATGATGTCCTTTATATTAATGTATATCAATAATGTACTATAGTAATGATGTCCTATATGCTAAAGTGGTACATGAGCGCAGCCTATCCGCGGCCGTGTAAAAGCGCACTCAGCAAACATAATCGTGAATGTCTACGCACCAAACGCACCGTCTCACCAGTCGAAATACAACTCCACACCTCACACAATTTCTACACACAATCGCACCATACAATTTCTATACTGCTATATCCACCCAATTTCTACACTACTATCCACCCAATTTCTACACTGCTATATCCACACACTATATACACACTTGCAAATACTAAACTATAGTGAGAGTGTTATTTTAGTAGAGTATGGTTTTAGTAGCTTTTAGTAGTCAGTAGTCAGTCAGTAGTCAGTCAGTAGTCAGTCAGTAGTCAGTAGTCAGTAGTTAGTCAGTAGTCAGTAGTCAGTAGTTAGTCAGTAGTCAGTAGTTAGTCGAGTATATCACTAGTATAGTGATCAGTACAGCTGTAGTCCGTAGCTAAGGTGACCAGTAACACATGCCTAAGACTAAATCCTATCCTTTAGAGTATTACGGTATATCCATTCCAAAATAGTACTACTAGTATGGCACTACTGCTATTGTAAGACCAGCACTAGTGAGGTGATTTTTAATTGGATTGGGTTGAGTGGCCAGAGTATCTTCTAATTCACTTCACGTGATAAAAGCAAAAAAAAAAAATCTGTTTTCAGGACATATCGATATAAAAATTACTAGTACCTTGTGCATAGTCTACGCTATGCTCATATACATACATATAGACAGAGACATACAGGCAAACATATAGAGACCAGCCGTATACACCACTACACCACTATATACTACACAACTAAATAACTACACCACTACATAACTACACCACTATATATCTACACCTCTACACCTCTACACTTTATATATCCACATATAAATTGCATACGTTCATTACTTGTTTGCACGATTAGTATGGTGCCTACATATAACGCACCCTGCACCGGGGCTCACCCAATCACCACGCACTTTTTTTTGCTGATTGCCTAGGAAAATTCCGCAGACTTAGACCTCCCTCTACCAACACCTACTCCTCCACCCCACAATGCTAGCACTGAGTGTCAGAACCCTCGCCGCAGCAGCAAAAACAAATCACAAGGCCGTGGTGCTCCAGACCCTGCGCCTAGCATCGTCCAAGGTCGGGCTCCCCGCCAAGGACTTGACGCCCAAGCCCATGGAGACCAACTTCCCCTTGATGTCACAGAAAACCGCGTCGGCGCCTATTGACTATGCGTTGACGTCGTTGGATGCCATTGCCATGTGGGCACGGAAATCGTCCTTCTGGCCCGTGACTTTTGGCTTGGCCTGTTGTGCTGTGGAGATGATGCATGTGTCCACGCCAAGATACGATCAGGATAGATTGGGTATTATTTTCAGAGCGTCTCCTCGTCAGTCGGATATTATGATTGTGGCTGGTACTTTGACCAATAAGATGGCTCCTGCCTTGAGACAGGTGTACGACCAGATGCCCGACCCCAAGTGGGTGATTTCCATGGGCTCGTGTGCCAATGGAGGAGGCTACTACCACTACTCGTACTCGGTGGTGAGGGGCTGTGACCGTGTTGTGCCCGTGGATATTTACGTGCCCGGGTGCCCTCCTACGGCCGAGGCCTTGATGTACGGAGTGTTCCAGTTACAGAAAAAGATGATGAAGACCAGAGTCACGCGCTTGTGGTATAGAAAGTAGGCGTGCCTATTTGGATATTCTGATAGCTTAGGCTATTGCTTGCATTGTATAGTACTCATACACATAATGATTACAGGTGTTCAGTATACTGGAAGTTACTCTCTTTATGGGTTGCGCACAACCCAGGTTAACCCCGATTGTCTTTAAAACACATTGAAGGGGCCATATTTCTTCTAGTGGAGACACAGGACATTTACTCCACGCCTCTAAGTATGTAATCTCTTGACCCACCTTATTACATCCGTCCTATTATATCATATTTTTGCTATATCTATTCCTACTTCTATCAAAAATGTATGCTAGAATTGGTAGTATAGAATAGTGGGTTTGGGGTATTGGTTCTAGCCAGCACATAGTAAAGAGTGGTATTGAATGGAGTAGTAGGTCTCACACTGTGAGGCCAATTTCATGGGTCTGATGTTACCAGCTCTTCAAATCCAAAGTAGAAGTTCATGGAAGACACCAGCACAACAGAAAGAAATTAGTATGGACTTAACTCCAAGAGGACAAAAGACAGTCGTCTGTTTATTATGGTTATATGCAGGAAGCAGTAAATATAACAAGTCTTAGTCAATCTGTAGTAGTCAATTTGTAGCAGTAAGTCATAGGCACTAGTGAGGTCTAGTGAATATTAGTGATAATAGGGTATAGTGAGTGGTAGTAGACTATACTATATAGTAGTAGTAATATTGTTAGGTCCACCATATGTAGTGCTCTACCTATTTCAGTATTTTAAGCCTACTCTGTCTAATTCTAATGGGAGTTCTAAGCATCACAAAACATGCAAATATGAAGCTTTACAATAGAGTAGTATGATACAGCACTCTATACTCTAGCAAAATATACAGGCAGTTAGTATAGATTAACGTAGACTAGTATAAGTTAGTAGTTAGTAGTTAGTAGTTAGTAGTTAGTAGTAAGTAGTAGGTAGTAGTTAGTAGTAAGTAGTAAGTAGTAAGTAGTAAGTAGTTAGTAGGTAGTAGTTAGTAGTTAGTAGTAAGTAGTAAGTAGTAAGTAATAAGTAGTAAGTAGTAAGTAGTTAGTAGTAAGTAGTTAGTAATAAGTAGTTAGTAATAAGTAGTTAGTAGTTAGTAGTACTTAGAGTAGAGTAGAATACTGGGTGTAAAGGACTGAGTATTTAGAATACTATGATCTAAAGTATGAAACATGCCATAGAGGAGTATAGTGTTAGATCTACTTTCGATAGTGCTCTACTGTTTCAGTATTTTAAGCCTGCGCTGTCTAATCTAACAATGGCCATTCCACTATACCACACCTCCATCATCACTCTACGAGGTACCAGGATGAATGGCCAATACTAGTACTATACTCCCATTAGAGATACCACTCTACTACTAGTACTACTATACAACTATACTCCTAATATTATACTACTCCTAATATTATACTCCTACTACTGATTGAGATATAGTATTACTATACTACTTGTATTCCTACTGATTGACTACTAGTACTATACAACTACTACTTAGTGATACTACTTTATTTATGAAATTCTACTACTACTGATTGACTACTCCAACTAGTACTATAATACTACTGTTTGACTAGTACTATGAATTTAAGGTATCGTACTAGCACTACTGATTGGCTCATGGTACTAGACTAGTACTATAGATTGACTTTAGTATTACTACTAGTATCACTCCTGGTATTACTACTAACATCACTCCTAGTATTACTACTAGTACCACTCTACTCCTAGTATTATACTTCTACTAGTACTCCTAGTACCAGTACTGATTGACTACAAGTCCTACTACTAGTTTATAGTGTAGTAGACTATAGTCCATACTAGTACAGTATGAAGGTAGAGAAAGTTGACTATGCTAGAGTAGGATGGAATGTGGAGAGTTTCCCCTTGCACATATCTCTAACCGGCAGAATTCGCTAACTCCACAGCCAACTACTTAAGTAGCCTGATCCCCCTTCTGAGGAATCATCAACAAAAAACATACTAAACAGAGTACCTGACGTAACAACAAGAATCTAACAATATTCTGTTACATTAATTTCTTAAAGATGATGCATTCCACCAACCAATGATCCAATGAAGCCAATAAATACGTTTAATTCTGATTTGGAAGTAGTATTCCAATCACACTGGAATGGATTCACATGTGCACTCCAATTCTCTCTAAATCCACACATCTTTTCATCCTTTCACCTTCCACTTCCTTTACTCACTGAGTAGTTGAGAAAGTAGAAGTCAAGAAAGAGTATTCAAGAAAGAGTAGTCAAGAAAGTAGAAATCAAGAAAGTAGAAGTTTCTTTACATCACATCACTACTAAAAGTGTTCAAATGACACACCCCAAATCACGGTTCATCACTTTTCAACCTATGTTTTAGTATATGTATTGATATACAGGGATATGTAAGTTGTACCTTACAATACCAAAGTAGATTGGACGGTACGAGGCTGGTAAAGAGTTTTCACCCACTAGGGACCTGCACACGGTGTATCACTAGTCTGCATATAACACATCCACGAAGTACTCTGACTCCGTACATGCTATGTACTTGTTGACATCACCAGATCACAGATCACGGTTCATTGCCAATACATTACACATGTTCAAATTGGCAAGCATCTATTGAAGGTTAATTCGACTGAATACTACTCGGATCCCTATAGTCACAGATGGTCATGATAATATCTAGCAGATTACCTGGCAGATTACCTGGCAGATTACCTGGCAGACTACCTGACTGATTAACTGACTGATAAAAATGACTGATTACCTGGCTGATACCCAACTCAACGTCAAAGTCTAGAGTCAAGTCTTAAATCACAGTCGGGACCTTCAATTAGTAGTATCTTTCCAGGAAGATACATCAACAAAGAAATCCTGTGGACAATTGAACTTGGTATTCAGTTGCATTACTGATTTTTGAGAGGGCAGAAAGTTACCTTTTTTTCTGTAGATATCATGTTAACGCGTGGATGGAAACTGACAAAGCAGTCACACGCATGGAGCGACTAGCGATGATATGCAGGACGACGGACGAGTCGCCGGGCCGCGTGAGAAAAGATTCTCAGCGTCCTATAGAGAAGAGAGTTCTTCCGTAGGGTCAAGTGATGGGGTGGACTGGACCCAAATCATATTCAATAAAAGTAAGTCTGAAAACTAACATATCACGGCTGAAGTGTCAGTTATGAAAAAAAGCCCCGGAAAAGAAACTGGTCACCGAGATCTACATCCCACACCGCCTTAGTGTATATATGTTCCGTGGTTCATGTACTCATGTTCATGTACTTATGTTCCTTGGTTCCTGTCCTTATGTTCCTGTACTCATGCTCCTTAGTTGGGTTCTTATTTGACTAATTCCAATACTACTCATTAATCAAATTCACTTTTATTGTTAATATATATTCTCATAAGCGTGGGAGAGTAGATGGCCTAGTATAGTATAGGTAGAGGACCACTATGGCAAGTCATCATTAGAAAAAACAAGGTTTAGGTAATGTAAGACCTTACACTTGCTCACTCCGTCATACTCAATGTCTCTACACGTTACCTGAACTGCTTATACTACCTGTACACAATACTGCACTATAACACCACTATTATTTTTTGACATATTTTTACTTATTTTTTTTGATATATTTTCTAAAATATTTCCATAGCTGGCTAAATAACCAGTAAAATATTTTTAGCCCGCCACCCTGTTCTAGAACTTTCATTCTACGCTTAAAGTTCTATCAGAGAAGAAACGCGTCCTGCACACAAACACCCTCTATGTCTAATTAGGATAGGTAGGTTCTCACAAACTTTCCCCCCTTTAGAACCGTACGTGCGACTTTTATCGCATACGGCTCAGGCATTATTAAAATTAAATAATGGGCCCTCCCTCTAGAAAATATGTCATTGTCCAAACCTACTTCTCACTGACATTGTCCAAGATTACGTTACATTCGAATTCTTTACTTGTTTTTGTGTTGTGTCTTTTTTGTGTATCTGTCCTTTCTTTATTTTGTAAAACACTATAGACACAGATGGTAAACACATACAACTACAAAAAACTATAACTGTTCCACGTATTTCTTGCTCTATTCTCTACCTCGTCTACTTCTTTCAGTGTACTCATAAATATTCTTCATGTAAAAAAAGGCTTAGACAAATTACTCTTCATGTAAAATAGGCTCAGACAAACCCATGTTGCAATTAAATTAAGCTCATAATGTAACCATAATATACTCCCCTTCGGCTTATACTAACCTAATCTGGTATATTCCTGTCTACTGCTATTGTAGTTCTGTATACTATACTGTGCTATGCTTATGACTGTTTAGGGTCTAGTGGCCTGATAAAAAGAGTCTATTGTGTACGGATATCAAGATATTGGAGGACCAACACCATACATTTACTACTACCCATACTCTACTCTACCATACTCTGCCATACTATACCATACTATACCATACCATTTATACGTACCATACCATACTGTACCATACAATACCATACTGTACCATACAATACAATACCATACTCTACTATACCATACCATACTATATGGTTACACTTATCTATAATATACCATACTAACCATATTGTTAGATTATAGACAGGGCTCTGCATATAGAGGTATATGTCCGATACTAACAGTAGACTGTGCAGAAGTCATGTTACGGCTATCATAGTACTTCGTACAATAATGGCACCATTGTTCTGAGAGAACGTTGACGTTTCTCCCAAAGTTATAGAAACCGCTCCAGTGCCTCTCTGAGGATCCATCAACAAGCATAGTATCATTAAGGCATAAAGTATCAAAGAACATAGCAAATAGCTATTTCAAAAATCAGTCCCAGTAACTCTAGTACTTCACAAATATCATTAATATCAATATCATTAATATCAATATCTTTAATATCAATATCATTATTATCAATATCATTATTATCAATACCAATAATACTGTTAGATCGACTATATGCAGGACCGTACACAGGTAATGGAAGCGTACGCCTTTTGAATCTAACAATAGAATTCCAAGACCGGTCCAAACCATCAAAAGTATCATCTGAACCGACATGAGCAAGAATTTCACCGCTATTAGTCTGGTGAGGAGTTTTATAAACTATATCACACTATAGTACTGTCTGGTACTGCCTGGTACTGCCTGGTAAGCCAGAACTCGTATATTATGTAGTACTACTATAGTACTGCAATGTTGCAATCTCAATTAAAAACACTAAAAAATCAGCTCATACTTCCTCTGAGAAATTTTCAATGAATAAGGAGAACTTAGTATTTATCACACAAGAATCTAACACTAATAATACAATTGATAGAAATTTATAAAGAGCTTCGTATACCAATAATTTGTACTTCACAATTACGAAGGATTTAACTTTATGGTTCTGATATTACACATTGAATATCTTATGAGATAGGTGAGTATAAGAGTACTATTAACCCGAGTCGTGATTATAGTGTGAATACCATACGCTATTAGTGTCCTATTGTGTTCCCCTTGGATCAATTCAATTGGTGAAATTAAACCTTTACTATATGCTCATGAAGATGTTAAATTTCATGGATTAATTTATCGATTTTTATGGTGGGAGTCATTTTTTTTGGACAAGACTGAGGACGAGTGTTTCCGAGCCAGGGTCAAAACTGAACAAAAATCACTAGAGAGACAGACAGAGAGACAGGGACTGATGGTCAGATTTCTCTCTTTAGAATCATCGCCGAATGGTCACTAAATGTGAATTATTCACAAAGTGCCTGACGTTATAACAAAATTTAACCAATCCCGATACCAGTCTTGCTTTCCATTCTGGAAAAAACAGCCGACCTTTACTCAAGATTCAGTTACCACATTCTTATGACACTCAGTTGACCTTCCTCATGAACAAACTTTCATGCTGAAACAGATTAGTGACTTGACTTAAAATGATACTTATCCCCTAATATGAGGGTTAATTACATAAAGGCAATCAATAGCTATAAATGAAAAGGTGAAAACGGTTAATGACATTTTAGTAAAGACCATAGTCAGTTGTATATATCTGTACAGACTGATTCACGGAAGTAGACTGAAATGTCTTTCTAAATATAAGAATTTTATTGTATAGAGATGTATAAAAATGACTTATTAGTACTTACAAATATATTTAGGTCAGACCTACTCAAATTAATCAAAATTGGAGGATGGTGTATATCAAAAGATTTTATAAAGCGTTACTATGTTATTCTTTTGATTAACCATTTTTCATTCATTTCAGGGAAGTTTTTCATTCATTTCAGTGGAATTTTTCATTGATTTCAGTGGATTAGGTTAGATGTATAGTTTGAGTCAAATAAGATAAATATTTAATTGAAAAGAATCTAATCAATACTGCCAGATTCGCCATAGGTAGTGCTCCACTTAGTTATTATGAAGCCTCTCTGTGGCATTTTGAACCATAAATCCATAATCGAATGTAAGTTATACTGACTGACTTCAGCTTAACTTATTTAAAAGAGTAGAGGTTAGAGAGAATGTTTTAGATCCACAATAGGCAGGACACTACCTATAGAGACATTATGAAGCCTACGATGTCCGATCCCAACAATGGCCATGTCATCATTGTAAGTACTATGATGGCTGTGATACGGAAGTTGCAATAGTCAGTGGAGTTTGCTGCCATCATAGTGGAGTTTGCAATAGTCATAGTGGATTCTGCAATGGCCCATTGTTCTAGTGGAGAGTTTTTCGGCTCCACGGTTCTCTCAAAGTTATATAAGCCACTTCGGTTTCTCTCTTTGAGGAACCGTCAACGAATACAAGTTTAGGTTAACAAACGTTATAAAGAACATAACAGAATACATCTGATGCGTGTAATAACCATTGTTCATTCTCTGGTGATTCCTCAGAAGGAGGAATATAAGGTACTTAAATACTTCTAGAGGAGAGGGCGATGCTTAGCATGAAATCAATAGCGATGGGTCATTATTATGATTAGACAGTGTAGGTTTAAATACCTCGATTGGTAGATTACTACCTATGGTAATGTAGCGACGATTATTGATTCATTAAGACTGTGTAATTCACATTTGAACAATTCACCATTTTTGTTGGATCCAAAATGGACTCACCACCCATATAGGGATTGACCTCAAGTGCCCAGTTAATCGTGAACCGATATTATATACCATGAGGGAAAACGACAATGAATTGTAGTCCAAGGCCACTGCATCGTTTGTGAGAAACAAACTTGCCACATCTCTCAGATCTCGTAAACCGTTCCAGGTCAACGTGCTAATTGGTGGCTACGACACCAAGACTAACAAGCCCAGCTTGAATTGGATTGATTACTTGGGCACACAAACAGAGTTGCCTTACGGTGCCCATGGCTATACAGCCTTCTACTGTACGTCGTTATTCGACAGACACTACAGGCGAGATATGACCTTGGAGGAGGGTCTTGAGTTGTTGAAGATGAGTTTGCAGGAATTGAAGACCCGTATGCTCATTAACTTCAGGGTGTGTACGTAATGGTTGTGGATAAGAAGGGCACCAAAGCTGTTAGGATATAGTCCTGACGGGGATATCTTATATCGTGCAGATGCTAATTTAGTGGTGCTAATATAGTGGTGATTCTAATATATGCAGATGCTAATATATGCAGATACTAATATAGTGGTAATATAGTGGTGATGTTGATGTCGCACTGATGCTAATTTAGTGGTGTACTGCGTGATTTTCATATCATTGCATGATTCAGTAACGCGACCAACTTCCAAACACTCGAACTTGAAATAGTGTCTAAACTCTAGGATGTTCTTTGATTGAAGATTCCATGGTTGCAATCGTTACGACGATATTTAGTTTTGAACTCCACTTCCGGACCTAATAATACCTCCCTTGGCCGGGGCCAGCATGCTAGATCCAGAAGATCAGACTTAAAATGGTGTTACAAAAATCAATATAGTGGTAGATTTGAACGAGGAAAATTTTCTGTGGGTGTTTTTATTCCCTATGAATGACTAAAAGGGGTGCGAAAAATCAATAAAATTGATACTACAAGACGAGTAGTCGACTTCTGGTCGAGCACTCATAAATATAGTGGAACGAAGAAAGCTGAAGGTATCCTGCAGTTGCATAGAACGGTAAGTCATTTGATTATAACAACAAAATAGCGATTTCTTTCGGGCCCATCAACAATTGATGCAGTGGTGAAGGAAGAATCTCCAGATATATAATGGACACTCCGCCCCATTTATTGTTAAAACTTTATCGAACATCAACTGATTGAGGTTTACCAAGATACCTCAAAAACCAGACCTACCAAAAGATCACGTATTGATTACTTCAATGAGCACCATCAACGACAACAACAACAACAACGACAACGACAACTCTTCTCCTTCTCCTTCTCCTCCTGAAGTAATCACTTCTTCTCAAGTATTTACATATCTTAATGAGACTATGGGTCAATGCCTTATAGTATAAGCTATTCACTGGAAGTTACCCCTTGGCTAATCACTGGTCCTCCTGGTGCCGTAACTGTCGTCGCGAATCTAGCATTAACAAATATACAGTGTTTCTCAAAACTATTCAAACCCACGCAATAAAAAAAATTCAAACCACACTAGCAAAATTAAACAAACCAATAATTCAAAAAGTATCGTACCCCTTCCACTTCAGTCCCGTCCGTTTTGACCCTTGATTGATATTTAAGACTCCCAAATGTAGATATTTCAAGACTCCCAAATGTAGATATTTTAAGACTCCCAAATGTAGTACATATGAGGCAATCCTCCAGATTTAACATTTCAGAATATTGAATTCTGATGAAAGTTGGTGTGAAACATTACGCCATTTGATTTGAAAGACTGTGGGAAGGAGTACGAAACATTTTGTCGCGCTGGTTTGAATACTTTTGAAAAACACTGTACAGGTTATGAGCCCTGCGCTCCTTCTCGGTTCACTGTTACTACACTTCTTTGGCTGCCTTCCGGCAGACTACTTAATGGCTGCCGATTCTTTTTCCTGAGGAATCATCAACGAATAAAGTTTCGATTAGGTAATTAACGTACTTACAAGATTGTAACATTTTTGAATAATTCATCATTGAATAATTCACCATTGAATAATTCACCATTGAATAATTCACCATTTAAATAATTCACCATTTGAATAATTTAACAATATGAATAATTTGAATAATTCACCATTGAATAATTCACCACTTGAATAATTTAACGGAATGAATGTTCTAGACGGACACCAATAATGTGTTTCGCAGTGCACTTGGTAGGAGAATGTGAGTCTCAGTCAGTAGTAATGTGACAATGGGGCCATTGACTACTGTGAAGGTGAATGTTGTTTCATGCCAGTTTCGGAAGTGTGTATCCTGTATATAACAGGAAATACCTGCACACAATCACACATCTCACACATACAGACAAATCATAGTGGACGACCTAAGGGATGAAAGGCCGAGGTGCAGTGAGGGTATGTAAAATGCAAGAGTGAGGGAGAGGGACAATGAGGGAGAGGGACAGTGAGGGACAGTGAGGGAGAGGGAGGGTGAGGTTGGGTGCAAATCCTACATATACTACCACCTGCATATAATTTATTGGAGCTAGGACCTGCATATAATATCGGGTCCTGCACACACACCACTTTCGCACCCCCAGTTTCCGTCAATATGATAGGCCAAATCCGCCCGGCCAAAGGCTGGTTGGGTCAATGCGAAAGCGCCTCTGTTTCACCTGCTATACAATGGGTGCGCAGTTCTAGATTGCTCACGACCCCGTGCAATCCCCTCACCCCTGAAATTGCCCTGCCCGCACTCGCCCCCAAAATTTTTTTCTCCTTCTATAGTCCTTCTTTTTACCCCCCAAAATGGCTAGAACCAAGCAAACCGCAAGAAAATCCACCGGAGGCAAAGCCCCCAGAAAACAGTTGGCCTCTAAGGCTGCCAGAAAGTCCGCACCTGCTTCCGGCGGTGTTAAGAAGCCCCACAGATATAAGCCCGGTACCGTGGCCTTGAGAGAAATCAGACGGTTTCAGAAGTCGACTGAGCTTTTGATCAGAAAGTTGCCTTTCCAGAGATTGGTCAGGGAGATTGCCCAGGACTTCAAGTCCGACTTGAGATTCCAGTCGTCTGCCATTGGTGCACTCCAGGAAGCCGTGGAAGCCTACTTGGTGTCGTTGTTCGAGGACACCAACTTGTGCGCTATCCACGCCAAGAGAGTCACTATCCAGAAGAAGGATATCCAGCTTGCCAGAAGATTGAGAGGCGAGAGATCCTAGTCTATGGCCGTTTGTTTTTAGTTCCTTGAACTCCTTGTTTTTCAATATATTGTGTTTATATCAACCGTAGACCCTGAGTGGCTGAGTAACTGAGGTAGCACCTGGAGTGGTACCTTGCCACCATAGTAGCAGAAACAGAACACTATTTAAGACCTGAAAGTATCGTTCTGTTAGTGGTCTGTCCAAGTTCTATCCAGTTTATCCACTTCAGTTCAGCGTACTGTGTTCAACGTCATTTTGCCATTCAAATAAACTTCCGTGTCCAGTCTATGTCTTATTTCCCGACTCTTCTTTTTCCGTTTTCTCTAGCTCCTCTTCACTTTTTTCTCCAACATATGCCCCAAACCCAGCCTCTGCCCCAGCACCATACACTTCCTGCATTGGGTACATGCCATAAGGAGCGTACATTGGGGCCAAATTCAGGAACTGGCCTGGAAACTGGCTTTGAAACTGGCCTTGAAATTGATCGGGGAATCCATTTGTAAACTGAGTTGGGAAGTCGGCTTGGATACCATTTTGGAATCCGGTTTGGTCATTTGGACTGTTGAGGCCATTTTCGTACCGATTTTGGAGCCCATTCTGGAACTGGTCTGGCAACTGGGTTTGCTTTTCGAGCGAAATATTTTCAAAGGCTTCTATGAGTTGGTCTTGCTCCATTAGGTAGGGATATGCAGAAGGTGCGCCATAATCTGGAAGCATGGGCCCAATGCCAGGGATAGGAGGCATTTCATTGCCCATTTCCCGCTCTTCGACCCCCAGTCCTTTTCTTCCCGCAAGAGTAGGAATGAAAGGCATCATATTGAGAGGAGGCGTCATCTGAGGATATGGCGAGCTGACTCCCAGCATCTGCGGAGGAGGAGGCCCCGAGTAGTTGGGTGCAAACATCGACGGGTCTATTCCCATGGACATGATTGCTGCTACCTGCATCTGTGCCTGAGCTATCTGCCGCCTCATATAGTTCTTGTTCCTGGAGGAGATGCGGCCCCAGCCTAGACGTACCTCGTTGCCTCCAATGATGAAGCCTTTCATGGAAGCAATAGCATTTTCCGCCAGCTCTCGCGTGGTGTACTTCAAGAATCCACAGTTCTTGCCCGGGGGGATTTTGACCTGGAGAATCTCGCCGAACGGCTTGAACAATGTGTAGAGTGTTTTCTCACTCACCTCCGACAGTATCCCACCCACAAAGACGGTAGTGTTAGGAGCTTCGAGAGGGGGGTTCACAAACATCTGGCCCGGCGTGTCGGAGCCGTTGTTCACCATGGGAGGGTAGTAGCCTGGTATCTGGCCATACATGGGAGGAAAGCCATTTCTAGGGCCAGGAAAAGCGCCTCTAAAGTCGAGGTTGTGACGTTCGGCAGCACTGGCTCTAGGAGTGGCCAAAGCGACCCTTAGAGAACGTCCTCCAAAGCGAACGCCGTTCATTTCTTGGAGTGCACGCTGTCTTTCTGCATCAGTAGTGAATCTAACAAAGCCAAAACAACGGGATTTGCCAGAAACAGGGTCAGCCATGACTCGCACAGTCCGAATAGAGTTAGGGAACGATTTCTGGAAGAACAGTAGCAAGTGAGCTTCTGTGGTGGACGCACTCAAGTCGCCCACGAACAAAGAGAACTCGGGTGAGTCCACGATTGGCGCCGACAACGTAGCACCCGAGGCCCAATTGAGCCGGAAGTATTTCTTTTGGTTATCCGGGTCATTGGACAGGCCTTGTTGCGATGGCAAGGCGATATCAGGAAGCAATTGGCCATTTAGACTCAATGCTTGCTGAGCATCCTGGTACAGGGGAAACTCCACGAAACAGTAACCGGAATGAGCGGAAAGAACAAAGTTCAGAAGGGTATAGCCCTTGGGCGTTATGAACTTGACACTGACGTCCTTATTGAGCACACTTTTCCAGATATTCACGATATCCGGCTCACGGAGCCAGGGGTCTATATCGCCCATCCACAAAGTGCGCGGAGGCATGAGCGAGGACGGGTCTTTTTGGGCAAAGTTCTTTGCAAACGTCAGTTGCTGGGTGGAAATGGGCGGGTTGGGCACCGAGAAGCTCTGGAGCATTTGCTGTTCGTGGACGTGCAGTTGGGACGCCGTGGAGGACACCTTATTGTCCGAGGCAAAATGCATACCCAAATTGGATTGATCCGTGGGGATATTTTTGGTATCATGGTTCCCCCAACACGCGTCTATGGTTGTATTTCTATCGTGAGGAGAATGGGAGTCCAATTTATTTGTGCTGGAGGAAAGTGGCCGAAAGTTGGCAGGGTCATTCTTGTCTAAAACACCAGGAAGACGGTTTGTAGTAGCCGGAGCGATTTGGCGGTTTTGCGGATCCATATCTGAAACACGGCCGGCAGTGTCAGGAGCAGAATTGTCTAGGACTGTGGCGGGAGCGAGGGGCATGGCAGGCGTTATTTAGCAATGAAGCAGAAACAACGGCAAATGGCGGGGTAAACAACACGAACGACTAGCGGGCGGGAAAGGTTCAAGGCGCCAGGCACAAAGTAAAGTAGAGAATTGAAGGGGAGGCACGGGTCCACAAAAAAAAGCCAATTAAAAAGAAACTAGTCTCGAGGAGAACAAGAAATACAAAGTCAGGAAGAACAAGGTGTTTAGGATTGCGAGGAGTCGCAGCACGCCAGCAGCACGCCCGCAGCCCAGCAGTACACCAGACCCAGGTGATTAGATAGGGGACCAGGAACAAAGAACCAAAAAGCAAAGCCCAAAAAAAAGAGAGGGGATAGGGCGGTATTTATAGACAAGCAGGATTTGGTTTTGTGGTTGTATTTATTTCTTTTTTTTGTGGTGGGTGGCGAATGGGATCTTTGCTTGACCGAGTGTGGATTATAGCGTAGACTAGGGCGTAGGCTTGGGCTGGCCGTGAAGCGCGGCTGTGCACACGCGTACTAGATTTGGCGTCACGTGAGACCGTCTACCGATAACGAACAAGCAGTAGACCAGAGACGAATTGTGGTCAAAAGTAATGTAGTTTAAAATTTGAAGTTTGTAGTTTGAAATTTGAAATTTGTAGTTTGAAACTTGAAATTTGTTAAGGGATCGAGAGGTCGAATTTTATATTGTTAGATTTTAGTTTTAGCTACCATGTATATATATTTATCTCTAGAGTCATGGCATGAGCTGAGATGTACCAAATTGGACAAATACTATCACGTCAAAATTCTGCTCAAGCTGTGATCAAGCGGTTCATAAAGTGTCCTAGTATTACCACGTTATAATATTTATGGTGTTTATAGTATGATCATATATTGAGATTGGAATGATGTAGTCAATTGGTGTGTACCGCAGTGGGTATAGTATAGAGTATGAGTATAGAGTATAGAGTATGAGTATGGAATAGAACATATAGTATAAAGTATATAGTATAAAGTATATAGTATAAAGTATATAGTATAAAGTATATAGTATATAGTACAGCATAGAGTATGTGTGTACAGTATAGAATACATGGTATAGAGTATAGGATATATATTATAGAGTATAGGATAGAGTATACAGTTTATAGTATAGAATACCGCGTATAGAGTATAGAGTATAGAATATATAGTATAGAGTACATAGTATAGAATACGGCGTATAGAGTATGAGTATAGAGTATAGAGTGTTAGATTCTTGAATACGTCTAATACTGGGAGTTATGTTCATTCGTTGATGGATTCCCAATAAGTGGGAATCCGAGTAAATATATAGCTAGCCAGTGAATACCAGAGAGTGAAGCAGGGCGCTTAAACGCCATGTCACGAGGTAAGGTGAATCGATGAGTCCAAGTCACGGGTTATGGTGCCTTGGATGAGTCACTGGCATTCGTAGGCTCGAAGATACCTCTATGGGTAGTGTGTCTACCCATGGTAGGTCTAACATAGAGTATAGTATATAGTATAGAGTATAAAGTAAAGAGTAGAGGATATAGTATAGAGTATATAATAGAGATAGACTACAGAGATAGACTATAAGGTATAGAGTTTGTTTCAGGTATGTTTCACTTTGTTTCATGTTTGATGTTCTTTGTCAGTGACTGGGTCGAGCAATTAGAGTGTGCAAGGGGACAATAAGTATCAGAGGTATAGAGTATAGTATAGAATAGAGTATAGAATAGAGTATAGAATAGAGTATATAGTATAGAGTACCTTGTATAGAGCACAGTGTATAGAGTATAGAGTATAGAGAATAGAATAGAATATGTGTATACGGTATAGAATATATAGTATAGAGTAGAGTATATGATGATAGTATATAGTATGAGTATGAGTATGAGTATGTGTATGTGTATGTGTATGTGTATGTGTATGTGTATGAGTATAGAATCGATCGATATACTTCATTTGGTTCCAAAGCAAAGCTTGTGTCTGAATATGCAACAAGATTTCGAAATGTTTTAGACTCGTACACGAGTCCAAATTTCGTTGTTCCTTTGAGGTATCAAAGTACCTTCGTAGTGTCCTTGCTTTAACAATCTACAAGACCATGCAAACCACATCGTTAGCCTTGAACTCACCAATTCTGAATTTTAATCTGTAATAATGTTCAGCGATGTAAACATAAAGTGTCCCTTTTTTTATCTATCTGTTGCGACCAAAAATATCTCCTGATACCCACAAACGATGGCGTCTTCCTAACCAGCTTGAGCCCATGCGAGCTTGCAATTTTGTAACAATCTCCTTTTCGGCTGCCATTAGATAAGCAGAAATATCCACTTTATATCAACAGGATACAACTGACGGATGAACATATAGTATAGAGTATGGAGGATTAGTATAGAGTACATGGTATATAGTACATGATATAGAGTATAGAGTATAGAATAGAGTATAAATTAGAGTACATGGCATAGAGTACATGGTATAGAGTACATGGTATAAAGTATATACTATAGAGTATAGAATAGAGTGTAGAGTACATGATATAGAGTATGGAGTATGAGTATAGAATAGAATAGAGTATATAGTATAGAGTAGAGTACATAGTATAGAGTAGAGTATATAGTATGAGGGGAAATTGTAATATTGACTAGAATGAATATTTTTGGGTTGGTTGATTTGGTTAGCAGACCGATCCAAGTCAAGTGGCACAGCACAGAATAGACGTTGACTGAGAGGGAGACTGAGTAAAGTATAACTGGCTGTACCGCACGTTACACTGGCACTCACTCAATACTCAACACTCCATACTAGAATTAAAACACCCCAAAAACCACCAAAAACCAGTAAAAAGATACCAAAAGCCACCAAAAGCCACCAAAAACCAGTAAAAAACCACCAGAAAGGCCAAAAAAGTATGTATGTATGTATGTATGTATGTATGTTTTTTTCTATTTTTTTTTTTTAAAGTGGTGAGGTCACCAACCAATGCATTTCTATTTATTTGCTCATCTATTATTCAATATAAATTATTATTTACGATTTATAATCTTATAAATCATCTCTTTTTCATCGTAGGTGTCTTCATTCTTTTTTTTTGTTTGAATCTGCTGATTGAAAAAAGTACTGTTGAGCGTTACATGTTTTGTAAAGCAGGCACCGTAGCAATGAAATTGGACAATGCCATGGAACATAACGGAGGATTCATGAATCTTAAGAAGCCGTAATACTCAGATTGAAAATGTACAATGCTCATGTTCATGTGCACCGTGAAAGGGTAGATCTCGCCAAAGTATAATAAATATGTTTTAGGCAAAAATGAGAATGTCACCTACTAAAGCTAGGAAAGATGATTCTGGTCTGGAGAAATTACAAGCAAAGTGGGAGACCAAATAAGAGACAAGACAGGCTCCTTGGTCTAGTTACTCTCTAAAATATACTATAATACACAATACTACACAATACTACACAATACTACACTATACTACACAATACTACACAATACTATACAATACTATACAATACTACACAATACTACAGAATACTACACAATACCACACAATACTGCTTCATTATTCGAATCTTCTGGTATCCTAACTCTTGAATATTTTAGTCCCTAGTATTCTAGTATTCTAGCCTTCTGATATTCTGATATACTTCAATACATGGGTACTACTCTATACACAATACTCTCTACACACTACCCTCTACACTATACTAGTATTCTAATATCCCATTTTTCTTAAGGCTAAGATTTTAATTCTCTACTACTCTCTACTACTATCTACTACTCTCTACTACTCTCTACGCTATACTTGCTAGAATCTTGTTGTTACATCAGGTACTCTGTTTAGTATGTTTTTTAGTTGACGATTCCTCAGAAGGAGGAATCTGAGCTATTTAAGTAGTTGACAATAGGTGTTGAGAGGTGCTTGGCTTTTCAATAATTAACATGGGGGATATATGTAACACAACTCAAGTTAGATCCACGATAGGCAGGGCCCTGCTTATAGAGGATTCATGAAGCCTACTCTGTCCGATCGTAACAATGGTCTGGCCATCATTGTCGAAGCCATCATAGTACTTCGTACAATGATGGCTGTGATACGGAATCTGCAGCCATCATAGTGAATTCTGCAATGGCCTATTGTTCTAATGGAGAGTTTTCCGGTTCCACGTTATTCTCACAGTTATATAAGCCACTTCGGTTCCTCTCTGAGTAACCATCAACGAACATAGTAGCATAAGGCATACATGTATTAAAGACCATGACCGAAACTGGTATTTGAACCAATATTCAGAAACTAAATCAGAACAATATTCTAGAAGTACTATTCAGAAACTAATTCAGAAACTAATTCAGAAAGTAGTATTCAGAACTAGGAGTTCATGATCTTCAATCCATGACTTTGCATGTTTTTGGTCACTCTTCATGGTCCATTGGCCAATGACATTTCCATAAAGACAATGTGTTTTCTGTACCTTCTTAAGGAGATAATCACGAAAGCCGGGAATGCGCACTCATTCACTGACGGGAGTCTCTTCTCACTCTTTCACTCTTCTGGACCCAACCCTCACCCCCTCACTCCCTCACTTCAACACTGCGCACCACTGAGGAGTAGTTTCTGAACTTCATTCTCAACAGCATTTCTCAACACCATTCTCAACCATTCGCAACACCATTCGCAACACCATTTCTATTCCACACCACCTTCTAAATTCGCACACATGAAGCCAACAAGTAACAAATGACACTAACAAAATACACTAACAAGTACCAGTAACAAAGTATCACAGAAGTACCACAAAAACACAAAAGGAAAGTTTTTCTAAAACCTAAATAAACTGCATTTCATGGTCTAGATCTTCCGCAACAGATCCTTTTTTGAAATATCTTTTTTTTGAAATTTTTGGTGGCCAAATTACCTCTGGGGTGTTGGATTGGGACTGGCGATTTGAGTCTCACTCTGGGGGCTACAATTTGTGTTGCGCGAAGTATATGTTGAGAGTTGGCATAAAGTCTCGCATAGTCCATCATTTTACGAAGTACTATGATGGGGTAATATGATGGATTTCTATGATGGATTTCTATGATGGATTTCTATGATGGATTTCTATGATGGATTTCTATGATGGATTTCTATGATGGGGTACTAGATGGGGTACTATGATGGAGTAATATTATGGAGTACTATGATGGCTATCGAAAAGTCCGTATCACGGCCATCATAGTACTTCGTACAATGATGGCTTCGTACAATGATGGCTTCGTACAATGATGGCTTCGTACAATGATGGCTTCGTCAATAATGACTATTATTGTTCTAGTGGAGAGTTTTCCGGTGCCACATTTCTGTCAAAATTATATAAGCCACTTCGGTTCCTCTCTTTGAGGAACCATCAACGAGCAAAGTATTAGTAAGGCATAAATGTATTAAAGAACGTAACAGTATAGTGTTATAGTGTACTGCTATAATGTACTGTTACAGAATACAGAATGAGTACAGTGTTTTCCAAAACTGTTCAAACCACCGCGGCAAAATGTTCCGAATCACACTAGCAAAATTAAACAAACCAATAATTCAAAAAGTTTCGTACTCTTCAAACGTTGTTGTATACAGGATAACAAGGAATCCACTTCAATTCCGCCCATTTTGACCCTTGATTGGTACTGCAAGACTAGCAAATATGGTACTTATGAGACAAACCTCCAGATTTAATTTATCAGAATATTGAATTCTAATGAAAGTTGGTGTGAAACAATAAGCCATTTGGTTTGAAAAATTGTGCGAAGGGGTACGAAACTTTTTGAATGATTAAAAATTCATTTTGCTAGTGTGGTTTGAATCGTTTTGCCACGTTGCTTTGAATAGTTTTGAAAAACACTGTATATTGAGTATTGTTATAAGTGCATTGTAATACTATACCGTTACACTGTACTGTTGTGAGTAACTTGAGTACTATTATGAGTACTATAATGAGTATATTGTACTGTTAGTGAGTACATAATGATGACTATAATGAGGACTGTAATGACGACTATAATGTATATATTGTACTGTAAGCGAGTAATACAATAAGTAAATTGTACTGTTATAGTGTACATGATGAGTAAATTGGACTATTACTCACAATGAGTAAATGAAGTACTGTTAGTGAGTACATAATGAGTAAATGAAGTACTGTTAGTGAGTACATAATGAGTAAATGAAGTACTGTTAGTGAGTACATAATGAGTAAATGAAGTACTGTTAGTGAGTACATAATGAGTAAATGAAGTACTGTTAGTGAGTACATAATGAGTAAATGAAGTACTGTTAGTGAGTACATAATGAGTAAATGAAGTACTGTTAGTGAGTACATAATGAGTAAATGAAGTACTGTTAGTGAGTACATAATGAGTAAATGAAGTACTGTTAGTGAGTACATAATGAGTAAATGAAGTACTGTTAGTGAGTACATAATGAGTAAATGAAGTACTGTTAGTGAGTACATAATGAGTAAATGAAGTACTGTTAGTGAGTACATAATGAGTAAATGAAGTACTGTTAGTGAGTACATAATGAGTAAATGAAGTACTGTTAGTGAGTACATAATGAGTAAATGAAGTACTGTTAGTGAGTACATAATGAGTAAATGAAGTACTGTTAGTGAGTACATAATGAGTAAATTGTACTGTTAGTGAGTACATAATAAGTAAATTGTACTGTTATAGTGTACATGATGAATACATTGTACTATTATACTCTGTTATATTCTGTTATACTCTACAGCAGTAATAGTATAGTGAGCATGACACGTGATACTCCAGCTCACCAGAGGCCATTCACTCTACACCCAACCCAGCGTAATAATAAAAAATCAGTATATTAATAATATACAGGACCCACCAAACATCAACCATCAACCATCAAAAAAAAAACCCTAGTAACCCCCTAATAAATTAATAAAAAACAATCAGACTAATTTTGGGCTGGTTCTCTGCAGTGTGTATTTACTATACTATGACACGTTCTCCAGGTTTGTGCAAGTCTGCGCGACTGCACGCGTGAAGGTAAACAAACACTCTTCTTCATGGCCAACATCTCCGACCTGGCGCCGTCCACGTCGGCTAAAGTACTCCAGTTCCTCGAAGAGACGCAGATTCTGGAAGACATGGCACAGCCCAGTTCCCAGCCCCGGGGCCTGCGAGCCAGTGCTTCTAACGTGGAGTTTAGTGAATCACTGAATCAGAGTGGACAGAATAGACAGAATAGACAGAATAGTCAAAATAGTCAGGATACCCAAAATTTTCAGGATAGCCAAAATAGTCAGAATAGTCAGGATATTCAGAATAGCCAAAATCTCCAAAAGACTGACTTGGAGTATAATCTGAACAGCCCGAATTTCCACATCTCGAATGGAGCAGATGCAGGAACTGATGTGATTGATATCAACAGCAACAACAACAAAAACAACAACAACAACAACAACAACAAATACAAGAACATGCTCCGATACAAACCCAACTCAGGGTTCAGGGATGAAGTGTCCAGTGTCAATGGAATCTCGGTTCCCAATACCTTCAAGCATAAACTGCACCCTAATGCCCGAACCAAGACGCAGATCGGCACGCTGTTCCATGAAACGTCTTCGGAAAACGCCCTCGATGCCGTCCTTGCTGATGTGTCCGAAACAGCCATCAAAACTTCCACTTTAAGGGCGAAAAATCGCTCTCTTGACGATGAACATACGCCAAACTGGATGCCATCGGTGCTAGAGACTCGCTGGGACGAGGCTTCGCCGGAGGAACACGTGGTGGGGTCCAAAAATAAGGAAATGCCCTTGAATTTCTTGACCTCCGACTCCAATACCTTTGTTCACAATGCTAATGCTGCCGAGAACGGGGCTCATACCACGCCTATCTGGAAGAAGGTTGCAGATGGCTACCAGAGCAAAATGGACCTGGAACCGCCTCTCCAGAAAGTGTTCCAATCGTATTTTGATCAATCGAAGGATTCTAATAAACCGGACTCTAAGTACTTTGACCAATCAAAGGACGCGTCCAGACCCGAATTGAAATCCGCCGTTTCGGGCTTCTCCCTGATGTCCACAGTCTCCACGCCCATAGCTACCAAAGACTCGGAAAACCATCTTACGGAACTGCAGATAGTCCAGTTGGAGAACATGCTAGAGCAGGTCAAGGACCAGCCTGACGATTACCCTGTGATCGGACTGCCGTTGAAACTCTTTGGAAACGCATACGATACGTTTACCAAATCGGTGTTGAATCAGTTTGTGGAGAAAGTCAGATCGAATGCCAATAGTGTGCAAAGACATCCCAAGCAACCGTCGCTGCTCCCAAAGTTCGAGCTCCGGATTAGTGACTTCACCAAATCCAAGGATTACACCGATAAGGACTTCATGAAGAATGCAGACCATATCTTTGCGCATATCCAGAAAAAACGGCCCACGGGAGACCACCTTTTTGATAAGAAGTCTCCTGACTCATTTCATCAACCTTCGCTACTGTTCATCCAGAACCAAAACACTGCCACATCGACTCCCAAGCCAAATAAAGTGCGCAGTTTCACGTCTTCAAGCAGTGCTCAACTAACCATGGATTCCGAGTTGGAAATGGACTCAGTTCCGCTTCAAAACAGGCACTATGCCTACGAGTACTCTGTTGATGACTATACAGCGGAAGAAAAGACTTCTTTGGGTCATGCTCCGCCACGGAACGGCTCCAATGCAGGAGAATACAACTCCTATACTTTTGACAAGTTCTCTGATTTGAATTCGGAGTATACCAGTGAGCTGTCGGAGGACGATAGTGGGAAGGTGCAGCTGGATCTCCTGAAAGAGACTGCAGACACGGAAGCAGTTCCGTTTTTGGGCAGCTCCATGCTGTCGGTCAGAAAGTATCCAAGGGACGTGGGATTGAAGAGTTATCCACGAGAAAATGTGGAGAAAAAATATTCAAGAGAGAGCGTGGAGAAAAAGTATCCAAGAGAAAGTGTGGATGAAAGAGAGGATTTGGCGGAAAAAGCCAACTTCATCAAGTGGAAACGGCCATCCGAGCTTCGCCTTTCCAGTGTCAACAATATCCGGCGCAGCTCTGTGGTCAAAGGCGTGGTCAAACCAGGTGAGTACCCCGACCAATATGGCAATATGGTTCTAGATCCAAGAGAACAGAAATGGGTATCCAATGACAAAGAGAATACTTTACGAGGAAGTCTCGATTCCATTGAGGATTTGGTGTCTTCTCTCGATGTGCAAGGACGAAAAGGCGAACGAGACAATTTTGACCGTGATTTGAGCATCTTGAAGCGGCCTCTGCAGAAAAAACGGCTGGACCAGAACTTGGAGGTTTCGTTCCAGCTCCCCGAATCCAGTTTTGGCAGCTCCAACCGGTCCCAGCACTTCGACGTGACTGCTGTTTCTGCTTTGACCAACAATACGTTTTCACAGTCCAATAAGGATATTGTTTCGTTGATTACGGGCTCCACGGATGAATCTGTATGGGAAAAGATTCATTCCATTGCGTTGTCCGGGAAAAACATCAGCCATTTGGAGAGTCTAGACCTGTACCTCCCGTCGTTGCAGAGTGTGGATGTTTCTCAGAACCAATTGGCGTTCGTGGAGGGTTTACCCACGTGCGTATCGGAATTGGATGTTTCGGAGAATTTCCTCGATAGCAGGGCTTCGTTTCGGAAACTCCGGGACTTGCAGATCTTGAATGCATCGTTTAACCGATTGGAGACACTTTCAGGTTTGAATGCCAGCCACAACTTGACACAATTGAATTTGCTGGGCAACCAGATCCGAGGTATCGAAGAGCTCCGGCCGTTGAGGTCGCTTATTTCGCTAAATGTTAGCCGGAATAAGATCCATGGCAAGTTGGACTTTTCAAGGTACAATTTTGCCAATCTCCAGGAACTCAATATGGCGGAAAACATGGTCACGTGTGTGCAAGGACTCGAGCATATTCCAAATCTACGGATTTTGAATGTCAATGAGAACAAGTTAAGCAAGCTAGTGTGTCAAAAACGACACGGAAAGTTGAAGAAACTTTGTGTGAAATTCAATTACTTGAGGTCCATCGATGTGCAGGATTTCCCCTACTTACGGATTCTTCGTATTGATGGAAACAGAATCGAAGCGGTGAATGGGCTCAAAAAACTCAAGTTTTTGCAGGAGTTTTCAGCCAGGTGCCAGGTCAGTTCTGAGGTAGTGGAGGACATTCTCCAGAGCGCACGTGATGTGATCAGCATGGATCTTTCCGGGGTTTCATCGATGGACAGTGTTTTCCGAAAACATTGCAGTTTATCGTTCTTTAATTTGAACGTGTTGAACTTATCAGCAGTGGGTCTAATGTCACTCCCCTCTCAATTCGGAGACATGTTCCCCAACGTGCGGGAGTTAAATCTCAATTTCAACAAGTTCGAGAGTTTAAGCGGGTTGGCCTCACTTTGCAGGCTTCGCAAGCTCTTTCTTCTAAGCAACAACATGTCCAGCATGGAGGATTTGGTGACGAGTCTTTCGAAGTCCCGCAAAAGCTTGGTGGTGCTTGACCTCCGGTTGAATGCACTTAATTTTCGGTTCTACCCCTACGTTTTCAGCCCGGACGAGCTCGACCACCGCATGGACACCAAAGCACATATCACCGAAAGCCCGATCCCAATCCATGCAATAGACGATATTGAAAACTTCTCGATCCACTATAAAACGGTGAGCAGAAGCACGGCAGAGTGGCGGGACCGGGACCGGGAGTTTTTCCGGGGCTTGGTGCAGGACGGCAAGAAGAAGCACGTGCAGGACCGCATCAGCTACGAGAGTCTTTTATTGGAGTTTTTCATCAATCTCCGGGAATTGGACGGCACCCGGGTATCGGAGGACGATCGGGTGCAAGGTGTGTCGCAGCGCGATGTGCAGGAGCGAGAAAACGAGGGCAGTGAAAGAAGTCAGAAAAGCGAGCGGAATCAGAAAAACGAGCGCATTCAGAAAAACGAGCGGAGTCAGAAAAACGAGCGGAATCAGAAAAACGAGAGCATTCAGACAAGTGAACGGAATCAGTGGAGAGTGCGGAATGTCAGCGGAAATAGCGGAAATGTGCGCGCTTATCAAAACTGAATTCCACCTCCCACCACCTCCCACCACCTCTACTTCCACCTTTACACCCACGCTTCTTTTTTTGCACCATGGTATTGTCCACGCGAGTCAGTCTCCAGTGGGAGCCCGAGACGCCCGAAGAACTCACCAGTACCCTTGTGTTCACCAGCAAACAAGACCGGTTTGTGGATGTACGGGTGTACAAGGACAAATACCCCTACGTGGGCAGCCATGAGCAGGTGGAGGCGTTTGAGCAGGTGTTCCAGTGGGTAATTGTGGGCGAAGAAGAAGAGTTGCGCGGAACAAATCGCGTGCGCTTCAACCACTCCATCAACCTGGCGGAGATTGTCGCGTCGCTCCGGCTTAAGCGGCCGTTGGCCGAGTGCAAGAGTCTCCCTGATATCGGGGCGTTTTGGCCCATGGAGGGAAGTGAAGACCGCAAGGAGACGGGCGAGATGGTCAATCCTGAAACAGGAAAGGTGACTCCGTACGTGGAGATCTGGAGGTCTCTATGTCCCACAAGAACAACACCCAACAAAGAAGTGCGGGAGAGAACAACACCAAACAAAGAGGTGTGGGAGAAAACAGAGCCAAAAGGAGAAGGAGAACGGGAGGATGTGAATATGGTGTTTGATGTGGAGAGTGATGGGGTGGTGGGGCGGATCATTCGCCTAGGCAACTGGGTCCAGGGAATCGTGTACGACTCCAACGATACAGAGCACCCTCTCAGTGTGATGCGCAGGGTGTACGAGGAGGGAGAGTGGAGGGACTTGATCCGGTATGGCAAGTACCAGTTTCCAACGTACTACGAATCGGAGACGGGTCAAGCAGAAAGTCCCTGGACTCGCAAGGAGTAGTATATAAACCGGTAGATGATGCATCAGTATACATGATGGATCAACATAGATCAGTATAGTAAATGAGCAAGTGAGTCATTAGATAGTCTAGTAGTCTAGCCAACATATAACAGTATGGAGTATCAGTACCAGAACACAGTCTTAGATAAGGTCTTGGTATTACCTCTAACTATATAGTATCAGTATCATGCATACCATCAGTAGATACATAAGTAGGTAGTACAGTAGATGGTAATCAGTATACATATCATGAAATATATCAGTGTACATATCAAGTATATCAGTATACATATCAAGTATATCAGTATACTGATCATGAGTATATCAAAAAACATATCATCTAGTACATCAGTGTACATATCATCGAGTACATCAAATACTGATCTTAAGAAAAATATCAGTATAATCATACAACAGAATAGAACAGGCCGCGAAGGTGATGCAAAAAGAAAGGACACAAGATCTCTACCAGGTATTTGAACTTCTCAGCCATTCATCTTCTCAGCCATTCATCTTCTCAGCCATTCATCTTAGAAAACCCAGGGCTTTATAGAGCAGCTCTTTAAAAACAACTTGAGCTAAAACTAACAGATACAACTTGATCCAAAAAATCTACAGATACAACTTGGAGCAAAAGATCTGTGATGGTTACACAGTAACTGTCGTACTTCCATGTTATGTTCTTTAATACATTTATGCCTTAGTAATACTTTGCTCGTTGATCGTTCATCAAAGAGAGGAACCGTAGTGGCTTATATAACTTTGAGAGAAACATGCAACCAAAAAACTCTCCACTAGAACAATGGAAAGGAATGTTTCAGAATATTCCAAAAGGACCAACAACATGAATCTACAGTGTTTTTCAAAACTATTCAAACGAGTGCAGCAAAACGATTCAGACCACACTAGCAAAATTAAACAAACCAATGGTTCAAAAAGTTTCGTGCCCGTTTGCACAGTCTTTCAAACCAAATGGCGTAATGTTTAACACCAATTTTCATTAAGAATTCAATGTTCTGAAATCTTAAATCTGGAGGATTGCCATATATGTATTATATTTGGGAGTCTGTAGTTTCAATCAAGGGCTACCCCGGAATTGGCTCTGGCGAGAAGCCAAAACACCCGTACACCCGGCTACCTCAGCAGAAAAAGGCCCAACGCAAACGACCGTTTTTTCATGGTACGGAAAGAACAGTGGGTTTTGTAGAATCCTGGAATTCCGGACTTTACAATGCATATTTTTGTAGTAGAAAAGGTTTGGTGGTGGCCTTTTAAAGGTGCCCTGATTCTTTATGGTCACGTGACCACAATTGAGTTCCGGTCTGGTGCCTTTTTCGACTAATACCAAAACCACTACACCATAAATTGGCCAAATATTCAAGGAGATCTTAATCTGGAGAATTTCCATATACGTACTGCGTTTGGGAGTCTTGCAGCACCAATCAAGGGCTAGAACGGACGGAACTGAAGTGGAAGAGGTACGAAACTTTTTGAATTATTGGTTTGTCTAATTTTTCTAGTGTGGTTTGAACCATTCTGTCTTCTTGGCTCCAAAAATTTCGACGCCCTGGTTTAAATAGTTTTGAGAAATTATCAGATCCACCATGGGTAATGATCTACCTATAGAGGTATTATGAAGTCTCTCTGACCGATACTAACAAGGGCCAGGATGTATTATGGCCAGGAAGTATTATGGCCAAGAAGTATTATGGTTTTTGCTTTGGCCATCATAGTACTTCGTACCATGATGGCCAACGGTAGCCTAACGGTATGTAAGCCAGTGTATCATTACCTAACTGTACATGTTATAGTGTGTACTACCTAGTGTATATTAACCCATCCGTATATTGACCCAAGTGTGCATCTAGTGTATATCTAGGTATGTCTAGAGGTTGTATAGTAATTGTCTCTATATTGACCTCACTGTATTCTGACCCAAGTTTAGATTGACCCATCTGTATATCTCTAGTGTATTTCTAATATATATATATATATAAAAATTAGGGTATTGTTAGGTTGGTCTTAGAATGATCATGTAATAATCATCAAAGAACATCACCTTTAAATAGTACCACTGAATAGTAACACTCAAATACTACCACTCAAATACTACCACTCAAATACTACCACTTAAATACTACCACTCAAATGCAACCTTTAAAAAGCTTTGTGAAAATGAATAACAGGCTTTACAGATGCTGAAGGTTGTTTTAGTATATCTCATAATGTGAGTGAATCTGAAATTAAAAATTCATTTTTGAAGATGAAAGAGTTTAATTGATATTGTATAAAACAATGTTGTCATAAAAGAAGTATTAGTAAATTGTCTTTGATCATATAACCATCAAAAAGATCATGTTAGATTCTTATTTAACGTTATGTACTAAGTATCTATTTTGTTCGTTGATGATTCCTCAGAAAGAGGAACCAGTGCGGTTTATATACCAATTGAAGAGAATCGTGGCAATGAAAACTCTTCACCAGAACAATGGTGAAGCCATCATAGTACGAAGCCATCATGGTACGAAGTACTATGATGGCCAAATCAAAAACCATAATACTTCCTGGCCATAATACTTCCTGGCCATATCACATCCTGGCCCTTTCTAGTATCGAGCAGAGAGACTTTATAATACCTCCATAGGTAGATCACTACCCATGGTGGATCTGACAGGTATGGTATAGTAGTGTAGTAGTGTAGTATAGTAAGTCGTCTATCTATCAGCACACTGTAATAGAATACTATAGGGGTAAGTATATTCCCGCAGCATAGTAGTAGCATTATAAGTGGAAGAGTATAGTAGTGTTAAGTAGTATGGTGTTCTAAAATGCTATAGTGGCGGAGTGGGTTAGTAAGTATAGCTCTATGAAATGTATTAAAGAGTAGTCGGTTTTAATGCAATAGTATAGCATAGTAGTGTTAAAGCTATAGTAAGTAGTGGTAAAGTAAGTATCACAGGAGTAGTACACTGTAGGTAACGTATGATACTCAGTATATCTAGTAGTATAGTTAGTAGTATAGTTAGTAGTATAGTTAGTAGTATAGTTAGTAGTATAGTTAGTAGTATAGTTAGTAGTATAGTTAGTAGTATAGTTAGTAGTATAGCTAGTAGTACTATAGTATAACACTATAGTGAGTAGCAAAGTATGGTAGTATAGTATAGCTCTGACATATTATTGGAGAGTAGTCAGTTTAGTATGCGATATTATAGTAGTATAGTAGTGTAGATAGACCCAACTTACAGTTAGCAGTCGTAGTGTGGTATAGTAGACCATAGCATAGAAGACACCATGTGGTATGTGGCAGTCTAGTGTAGTAGCATAGTAGAGTGCCACTATAAAAGCTCAATGAAGTGAAGTGGCAGTAAAACATACCATAGTGTAGGATAGTATAGTAGTATAGTATAGTAGTATATGTTGAACATGTGAGATGTCCTGATCCGTGTATGCAGGAAGGTATCACCTGCAGTACAGCGAAATTGGATGAAGGGACAAGTCTCATAAGGCTCCGAAGAATGTATAAGTGCAGACGGATAATATAAACCGTGACTTGGGGTCAGGAGTCATAAGGTTTGACTTCAGACAAGGGATTAACAAGTCCGGTACAGGAGAACGGAATTTATGGTGACGTTTTATATAAAGAGGGGATCTCGCTCATTATAGAGGAGCATCGAATAAGACCACAAAACAGAGATTCTAGTTAATATACGTCGCACAAGTATTGATTACCAAGAAACAATGAACACTACTGTACCAGAATTGTTATCACTCATAAGAAGAAACAAGATAAGTATTCCAGTCTATGCAAGTCTTTATGGAAACTCTCAACAGTATAGTAGTATAGTGGTGTAGTATAGTAGTATAGTGGTGTAGTATAGTAGTATAGCAGTATAGTGGTGTGGCAGTATAACATACCATAGTGCAATCTCGTACTGTGTAGTCTAGTCTAGTATACTATAGTGGTATAGTACAGTAATATATTATAGTAGTATACTATAGTACTATAGTACAGTAATATATTATAGTAGTATAGTATAGTAGTATCTCATGTAGCAGGTGTGGTGTCTGGAGTGGTGAGGATCCCCGAGGCTGCACCCGTGCACCTGCGTTGAACTTGCTTCCATCGCACCAAGATAACAGACCTTCTCATAGCCCGAAGGAAGTAATACACAATGTCCGTGGAAAGTTGGTATGTATTTGGAGAAAATGTGCTTGTAAGGCGTATTTACTAACCCCAGGTTGTTTATCTTTGCCGTCATTGTTAATGCAGTGAACCTATTTAGTCAGGTGTTCTTCACCATCATGTACTCGGACTTGGAGAGTGATTACATCAACCCCATTGAGTTGTGCCACAAGTTGAACCCTTGGTTCATCCCCGAGGCTGCTTTGCACGGCTTCTTGACTGTTCTTTTCTTGGTCAATGGTTTCTGGCTTGTGTTTTTGTTGAACTTGCCTTTGTTGGCATTCAACGTCAACAAGTTCATCCAGAAGAATCACTTGTTGGATGCCACCGAGATTTTCCGCACCTTGTCGAAGCACAAGAAGGAGAGTTTTGTCAAGTTGGGCTTTCACTTGTTGATGTTCTTCTTCTACTTGTACAGAATGATCATGGCTTTGGTGGGTGACGATTAAGGGCCGGCGCACCCGTACATCCGGTTGGAAGTTAATCCGGTTGGAAGTAAATCCAGGTGGAGAATCCGGGTGGACGTAAATCCAGGTGGAAAATCCGGGTGGACGTACATCCGGCCTGGGACTCTTCTGTTTTCTTTTGGGAGGTACCGGACTTCGTTGAGGCTGAATGCTAGTATAATATGATCTAGTGTTAGGACGAGCTAGTTGAGGCTGTGGTGAGCTAGTTTAATATGCCGATCCAGTAGCTAGTATGACCAAAATTGAATGTGCCTGTATATGTACAGTCGGACCCGTCTCCCTTAAAGTTCTAGATATAGACTACATTACGAATCTTTACTGATGTTTAGTACTACACTACTTATATAACGTACACTACTTATATAACGTACACTACTTAAATAACTTACACTACTGAACTATACTATAGTATGTTGCTTTACTACTGGTTTTACACTACCCTACACCGTGGTTACATCACCATACTCCATTGAACTAGAAGATATAACCATACCAGACTACACTACACTACTATACCAGACTACTATACTATACCATGCTAATATACTACACTATACTACACTACACTTCCATACCATACGACTATACTATACCAGACTACGACTGATGGCGAGAGTAACTACACTATACTATACTATAATTATTAACTACAACACACTACACTATACTACACTGTACTATGCTAGTGTACTACTGACTTACTATTATGGACCTTTCACTACACTATTCTATACCGCAGTGTGGTATACTACTATACTCTGCTTTATTATTACACTATACTGATAGTAGATGTTAGATCCACGATAGGCAGACGATAGGCAGGGCCCTGCCTATAGAGGATTCATGAAGCCTACTCTGTCCGATCGTAACAATGGCCATTCCAAACCCCGTGCCAGTCCTTTTGGAATATTCGAGAGTTTTTCGGCTAACACGTTTCTCTCAAAGTTATATAAGCCACTTCAGTTCCTCTCTTGAGGAACCATCAACGAGCAAAGTATTACTAAGGCATAAATGTATTAAAGAACATAACACTTACTATTGTACTATTGATTAGTATACTACTACACTACACCACATTATACAGTACATTATCCTTGACTACATCATACTATAAATCATACCACACTATACCCTACTGTATTACTCCATTATACACTTTACTAACTATACTATACACTATACTTTACACTATGCTATACACTGTACTATACACTATACTATACACTTACTATACACTTACTATACACTACACTACATTACACTACACTACATTACACTACACTACATTACACTACACTACATTACACTACACTATACTATGTTAGATCCACTATAGGAGGGCACTACCCATAGAGGTCTTGTGAAGCCTACGGCATCTAACAGAGGGCATTACAAGGCCATCACAAACCAATCAACAGTGTCGGTGCTACAGTTCTGGTGAAGAGTTCTTTGAAGTCGAAAAAATAGGGATCATTTCTCACTCCTGATTCACCGGTCTAGACCTTTTTACTCTTCTTCAGGAAAACTAGCACCAATTCCTCTCCTTGAGAAATCCTCAACAAAAACAGCAACAATTAGGTATTAAAAGTACTAACAAGAAGGTACCATTATCTAGGTACTCGGTATGTATTACCACTACTACTTTACTGAGTTATATAAGCCGCTCAAATTCCTTTCTTGAGGTACTGTCAATGTATATAGTAACGGTGGGGTATTTAACGTGCTAACATAATCTAACAAGTACCAGTAGTGACTACTACTGACTACTACTGACTGTTACATTATTACTGAGTATAGGATTGCTATAAAACTCGCTTCCTCAGCAGTTATGCCGTAACTTAGTTACCCTGGACTTACCAGAGTTCATAAGCACACCTATACATGTAGTTGCTGCCTCTAAACACTGACACTGGTCTGTATATATAATACATAATACCTAACACCTTATCTATGTTTATAATACATTACACATAATACCTGATATCTGATACCTGATACCTGATACCTGATACCTGATACCCGATACCTGATACTGATTCCCATACCCATGGAATTTGACCCTTTACCTCATTCCTGAGTAACTTTATAGAGTCACGTGGCCGAAAAGTTCCTATACTCACGGTTGGTGGAGTAGGAGAAGAATCATAAATTAATATGGATTTCATTAGTGGAATATTATGATGAGTCAATCAACCTTCGGGGTGGTGGGGTGTATAATGGTAGGATCAATGAACTGTGTGTTCTCTCTGGTAACCAAAACTGCAAGAAATTCACGTTCTGTCAATTCACAATCCAGGCCTGATTCTTCAGTGGTTTGCTTTTTATTGTTTCTGTCCCTGGAGTTCTCCTAGACTCTTTACCACAGACTGCAACTGAGCAGGCAAGCCGTAGTTTGGATTCAAAACCCTCTGAAGATCTGTAAGAGACAGCATCACGTGCGCACTCAAGTCCGGAGGCAGGGGTTCACCCAGAATCGCCGTTTTGAGCTCTCCAATTGCCCCCACCATATGCATGAACTCATGGTGCTTCTCTTTCATTTCATAGTACTTTCTGCGCTCCACCGCTAGCTCGGCCCCTACCAGCGAGTGTTTTTTCTGGAGCTCCAAAATGCTCCTACGAACCTCATTTTTTTTCCTCTGCACATTGGCCAAGTCGTGGGAAATGTCGCCCACGCTGGAGTGCAAGTCCAGCAAATGGTCGAGGTAGAACTTGAGATGCGCCTTGAACTCGGTCAACACCACGTTTTCACTGATAACTTCGTTGGTCGCTGGACGAGGCGAATGCTCATCCACAAAATGTTTTAGTACGTCCAAAGTGGTGAGGTTGAACCGCCGGTCACGTGTGCTGGCCGTATATAGCCTCTCTGAATCGATGGTCAAGGGACGCTGTTTTCCTTTGGAATTCAGCCCTAACAGCCGGGCCCCTGTATATTGCTCGGGCTTGGCTTTATGTGCAAGAAGAAGGGCCATGGAACTGAAAGGTTTGGGATGTGTGACTTTGGTGGGCTCTGACACGTGACTTTTCCGAAGCTTTGGTTTATCCACCACTCTTCTAGACCTCCGAGTGACTGCAGTAGTCTTTTTCTGGGCTTCCCCTTTTTTGGGCCGGCCTCTTTTTCGCTTGGCCGGTTTGTCGTCCATAACTTCTTGCTTGATAAGATCACCATCGCTTGGATGCAGTCCGTTATTATCCATAGGGTCAGCATCAATATCGTAATCTAATTCCGAGTAGTCCATATGCATAGAAGTTTGTAGATCATCTTTGGTTGCTTCGAGCTTGGGAGGATTGCTTGTGTGCAGAAGTTTATAATTCAAAGGTTTAAAGTCATCTTCATCATCTTCATCGGAGCTGAACGTCAACTTCCGTTTTTCTCGTAGAGCTTCACCATTCTGGTGTTTCTGTTGAGTGGAGGGTCTCCTAGAAGGTTTATCTTCTTTGGGTGGTTTCTGAGTATGGTTCTGGGTGGAATTTGTGGAAGGTATAGGTTGATTTAGAGTGGCCAGAGTTTGGTGGGCCAGAATGTAATTTTCCAGAATGTGATTTTCCAGAACTTGCAAGTCTCCCTCCTCTTGGTTCTCCCATGGTGTATCCTCTGGCTTGACTGGGTCCGAGTCGTGTTTCCCATCTGAAGACAGAATATTGAGCTGGTCGACCTTGATCTCCCGGTTCCTGCAGTTAGTCACTATCCCAAGCCTGCTAAAGTAAAAACGCTTCTTGCTGGAATTACATACCCTGAGCCTCTTATTCGGGCCTCTCGCCGTGTGTACTGGTCTATAGAAGGCATGTTGTTGGAGTGAGTTCGCGCACCACTGATAAACAGAGAGTAGTGTCAACAGAGAACAAAGTACACAAAATATTTTAGACTAGGGCAGTGATGAAGTGATCTTTTATAAGATTGATGGAGTGATAGAGTGGTTAGGACATCAGATTCAAGAGAGAAGGGAAAATATGGGAGTACTGTGGTGATGATAAGTGTGTTTACCTGCACACAACACAAGTCGAGAAGTGAGTGATTGTGCTAAGCCTAGTAAGAATAGTGCGTGGAGGAATAGTGCGTCGTAGAAATAGTGCGTCGTAGGAATAGTGCGTCGTAGGAATAGTACATACTTAGAATACCAATACACAAGACACCCAGGATCAAAGAACTTAGTGGTAGGTTGAAATTCATTTAGAGAACACTCAAGGAGAGACAAAGAAATATGGTGATATTCTACCATGTCATTTTATCTACCACCTCTAGTCTATAGTTTACACTGCCTTATCTAGACTGCAACTAGCCGTATTATCTGATACTCTACTTCTTGTAAGGACATGCATTTAAAGAATGTTGTTAGAATATGTTCATTACTTAAAACACCTATTCCTTGAGTATTACCTAATGGGTTAACTATTAATCAATTTTATAAAAAATTTCCCGGCTCCGCCGGGCATAATATAAGAATCATAAAATCTAAATATAATAAACGTTCTTTTGAAATTAAATTATATGATGATTATGAGCCTAATTTAAATAAAAATATGCTTAGTTTTATGCCAATTTTAATTTATTCTTTAGATGCTAATAGTTTGATATTTTTAATTAATAAATTATATAAAAGACATGATTTTAGTGGGAATTTTACATCTATACATGATTGTTTTGGTACTAGTATAAAAGATATATATATTTTAAAAGATTATTTAACATTAATATACATAAATCTTTATAGTGATAAAAATTTCTTGTTAGAATTTCATGAAACATTTATTAAAAATATATCAACATCTTTAAATTTAGATCCTAATAACTTACCTTCTTATTTATTAATAGAAAATTCTCATAATAAATCAGGTTATAGTAAAATACTTTTACCTAATATTGATTTTATTCAAAATGATTTAGATTTCATAACTATAAAATCACAACATATTAACTACATATTAACTAAATGTTAGTTTTTTCTGGACCTTATTATTTTTATAAGAAAGAATCTTTTCTATATTAAAGACTTTTTACTTTACAAATATCTAACTTTTATATAGATTCCACTAAATATAAAGAATTTATGAATAATAAACATACCAATAAAGAAGTTGAATCATTTAAGAGTTTATATTTAAATGATATGACTATCATGAGTGTGGTAGACTTATTTAAAAATGTTAAAAGTTTCTATTACCCTTTAAGAATGGATTTTAGAGGTAGACATGCGATTGGAACGAGTGCGCAGACTAATTTATATATGGATGAGTGTACACTAAGTAATTAGTAATTAGTAGTTAGTAGTTAGTAATAGTAAATACTGAGTACTGAGTAATAAGTAGTAAGTAGTAAGTGGATTATATGGGTTATGTTATTTAATAAGAACATCTGATTAAATTTAATGGTACAAGTGTAAATGACCACTAAGTTAAATACAAGTTTCTTTTTGATAATTCCTTAGAAGGAGCAATATAAACTATTTTAGTAGTTGGCGGCCGGTTGGGAAGCGGAGAACGTGATGCGCTAGACATTATGGACAAGAGTGAACACGATTACTCTAATTTCGAACAGGAATTCACTTCGGAAACCCCAAGATTGATACCGGTTGAGACAGTCTTGACGTCCGAAATGCAAGAACACTTCCGGGGCTTCTCGCATATTGCAGATGATGCACCAGTATAAACCCTTTGCTAACTAGGCAAAACGAAAGATGCGAAGCGCAAATTACTGCCAATCAAGTATCATTATACTATTCATTAAAGCGGGGTACTCTCGAATTCACAAGAGATGTTTCTCTCACCAAAGTGGAAGAATCTAGAAAATATCTATAATGCCAAATACACCTGTAAGTGTCTCAATTCGAGCCGGTAGCCTTAGATTTCAATTTTGATTTTAAAATTTATAAAGAATCAATATCTGGTACACTTCAGGGATCTATAATAAGTCCTATATTAGCTAATATATTCCTTCATCAATTGGATGAATTTATATTAAATATAAAATCTAATTATGATGGATGTATCAAATCCATATACGAAAGTAAACACTCAAGCCTATAGGAAAGGATGCATTGCATATATCTTATATAAGTATGGATATTTAAAAACTTGAAATAATGTAACAGTCATTTATGTGACCTACTATTAAATATAGTTTGTAAATTAAATAAATGTAGTATCATTCATGCATTTATGTACCAATTGTCTTGTAATTTTAAAAAGAGTAGTTTTAAATAAAAAAAAGTGATTGTAAATAGAAGAGAAATCATACATAATAAGGTCTAGCCTTTTGATCTACCAATACCTCTGTTTTTGTTTGTGGGTTTTTTATCGGGTAATGAAAATCAATTAATTTTTAGATATATGGATTGTGGAAATTATAGTGAATAGAGTTGTTGGTATGTAGAATGGTGGAGCATACATTTTTAGTGAGCACCGTTTTTAGCCTGGTTTTCGCAGTCAAGTGCCCGTGCGCGTACTTTATGTAAACCTCTGTATATGTCAAAATCACCATAAGTAGTGAGCTTTATACTAATGTCTCCAGTAAAAGACTTGAGGAAAGAAGTAGAGAAGTAAAAAGTGAATAGTAAAAAGTGAATAGTAAAAAGTGAATAGTAAAAAAAAGAATGTTGGGGCTTCGACTATTCCAATATATACAGTCCCCAGTCTCCATGCTTAAGGTGCTGGGGGTGCGGTGCACTACCAGAGTGCGTGAAAAAGGCGGAATAATTATGACACTTTTGCTTCTCCCAAACAAATGAGTTGGGTGTTTTAAGCTCCCTCATGCATTTCTTTGGGAAAAAATGTGTCGATTTTATTACACGTTGCAATTAAAACTGTTCGTTTTCTTCTGTCCACCCCAAAACAGGCGGTGGATTAAGTACGTCAGTCCATGAGCATTGCTAGTCTAGAATAATAGGCCATACTACACTACACACCATACTTAACACCATAATACACTCAAAAAATACACCATAATTAACACCATAGTACACTCAAAAAATACACCATAATTAACACCATAGTACACTCATAAAATACACCACACTTTTACACTATATGGAAGTTGTACCTTACAAGACCGAAGTAAAGAATGAGGTGCAAACTTTTGTAGCGTTCCAATGTATATGAGAATCCACTTCCTTAGGTGGTATACAGTACCTTGAATACCTGGTACTAACACCATTAGCTTAAGAAGATACCGGATTTTCACTGCTTATGTGGGTCGTGCGCGACTCAGAAAAGAGAGTGCCAAAGTAAGTGACGGTAGCCTTATTCGATATACATCATCTACAGCACTATAAAGTGTTTTTGTCACTTTATTAAAGTATCATAAGATTATCATACATTGGACGCTTATTGCTGGGAAAAGTGCTCCAACAAGATGTTTCTCTCCTCAGAATCAGCACCCCAGTTCTTGACAACAATACAAGAAGCTCCAACAACCTTTCTGGCGTTACCTTCTCTGTCCAACTGACACAAACCGGCCCACTCACCCAACAACTTGGCGTCGGAAACCTTGATCAATGGGATCTTCTCGTCTCCCTCGTTACACAAACCCTCAACCAACTTGGTGATGGAGTCCTCGGTAACAGAGTCACACAAGACACACAATTGGGCCTCCTTTCTAGAAAGAGCCTTGGAGGCCTCTCTCAAGCCTCTGGCCAAACCATCGTGCACCAAGGAGGTTCTCAACACCACCTTCAAGGCATCCTCAATGGAAATGGAAGACTCTTGTTGCTCAACGGCAACCTCTTCGACGACTTGTTGTTCTTCGATATCAGACATTATGGACTTCTTCGTCAGTATACTGCTCAGTGAAGAAGAAAGAGGTGCGAGGTATAATTTTTCGAGAGGGCTGCGCGCGCGCCCACCCACTGCGCACTGGGGGAATCTAATTAGGGCTCAAGCCCTAACTTACCTCAGTCTCTACCTCAGTCTCGCACAAATCTACCACCCCAAAATCCATCAATATTGCATCCACCATCAACACCACCACCAACACCACGCCATACCGAAAAAGTCACTAACAAAAAATACACTCTCTGTTTATAAGCCATTGTCACTAAACATATTTATTTATTTATTTATTTATTTCTATTTCTATTTCCATTTCTGAACCACTTCATATCCTCTATTACCTCTTTGGATCATATGTAGTGTAAAGTGTAGGGATAGTGTGTGGTGAGCATTGGTTTTCTGGTTGGTGATAGGTGAGCACTGATTGGTGATGATGATGATACTCATGACTATTGGATGAAGAGCGCGGTGAGTGCGGGTCCTCAGTCCCTCAGTCCCTTAGTCCCTCAGTCCCTTAGTCCCTTAGTCCCTTAGTCCTTCACTGATCAGGCATCATGGCATACGCATTGGCTGCAAAATTGATAAACAGCGGTCTATAAAGACTATGTTGGCTTAGGATCTTGGTTGTAGCATTTTGAAGACCGGTACATATATCAGGTCGTCTTCTCTTCTGTTTCTTTTTGTTCTTTATTTGGAAGTATTGTATATCATTTCAGTTTCCGTTCTGTCTGTTCTGTTTGTTCAGTTCTGTAGTGTCAGTTCTGTTCTGTCAGTTCTGTCTGGCAGTTCTGTCTGTCAGTTCTGTTCTGTTCTGTACAGTGCTTTTCAAAACTATCCAAACCAACGGGGCAAAATTAAACAAACCAATAAATCAAAGTTTCGTACCCTTTCGTACAGTCTTTCAAACCAAATGGCGTAATGTGTCACACCAACCTTCATTAGAATTCAATACAGTGTTTTTCAAAACTATTCAAACCACACTAGCAAAATTGAACAAACCAATGATTCAAATAGTTTCGTGCCCCTTCCAGTTCAGTTCCGTGCCCTTCGCACAGTCTTTCAAACCAAATAGCGTAGTGTTTCACACCAACATTTATTAGAATTCAATATTCTAAATCTTACATGTGGAGGTTTGTCTCATATGTACTACATTTGGAAGTCTTGCAGTACCAATCAAGGGTCAAAACGGACGAAACTGAACTGGTTTCTTTGCTATTTTGTATACAACAATGTTTTGAGTTGTTCACGAAATTTTTTGAAATACTGGTTTGTTTAATTTTCCTAGTGTGGGTTGAATCGTTTTGCTGCACTGGTTTGAATAGTTTTGAAAAACACTGTATCTACTACATTTGGGAGTCTGCACTTAAAATAAAGGGCTGCCCCGGAATTGGCTCTGGCGAGAAGCCAAAACACCCGTACACCCGGCCACCTCAGCAGAAAAAGGCCCAACACAAACGACCGTTTCTTCATGGTACGGAAAAAAGAGTGAGTTTGATGGAATCCTGGAATTCCGGACTTTACAATGCATATTTTTGTAGTTGAAAAAGTTTGGTGGTGGCCTTTTAAAGGTGCCCTGATTCTTTATGGTCACGTGACCACCATTGAGTTCCGGTCTGGTGCCTTTTTCGACTAATACCAAAACCACTACACCATAAAGTGCCAAATATTCAAGGAGAATCTTAATCTGGTAAAAACCGGATGCTCTAAAACAGAATAGGTGAAATATCCATTGCTTAAAAGATACACTACTAGATAGGACGGAGTGTACAGTGCCCCTTTGTTCAATTGTGCTAGTGTGATTCGAAACTTTTGCCGTAAATACAGTATTTTTTAAAACTATCAAATCACACTAGCAAAATTAAACATTAGCTACCTGTGAAGAAGTCAGTCCAAGACATTGGTAAACATCAGTACCACTACACTAATTAATATTGGTAGGTCTTGTGTGGGGAGACATCTTGGTATGTCCTCCTTTTGGTGGTGTATATATTTTTGATGGTGATATAAAATAGGAGGAGCTTGTCCTTTTATATTGAGGTGAGCCTTCACATATATATGTTGAACATGCAAGATGTGCCAACATTTGTATACAGGTAAGGCGTTACCTTTCAGTCCAGGGCGTTTGAGTGGAGACTAACATTACAACCGGGTCTTGTCGTCAGGGAGAGTCAGGTATGACTCTAAGACAATGTATTTACAAGTCTGGTGCAGGAAGAAGGAATCCAAGAATTCCCAAATATATATAGAGGGGATCCCGCTCTTGGTTGAGGGGCATCCTGATTGACCACAATATATTACGGACCTTCTAGTACAAAACTGTAACACACCTAACACGCTTAAAGACTCAGCAATCACTACAACTGTGCCAAAACTCTTAGAGTTAATTACTAGCAAGCAATGACATAACTGTTCCCCTCTATGACAGAGTGTTCGGTAAAGCTCAACAGTTTCACCCCAGTTCCGGCCATGCTAATCAACCGTACTTAAATGCCACCTGACTTTAACCAAAGTCGAGATCCCCCAAATTAATCATTAAACTATTCATGGACTGCATAGATATTACTGTGAGTATCAGCATAGAAAAAAATTGTTGGAAATGCAGTGGGTTATTTTCAGTTGGTCTATCCAGCCAATTATGATAGATAAAAACTCTAACATTCTAACCCGGTACTTCGGGTTCATCACATTCACCTGGTGCTTCGTATTCATCACATTCACCTGGTGCTTCGTATTCATCACATTCACCTGGTGCTTCGTATTCATCACATTCCACCCTGGTACTTTAACCATGATGACTGAGGAAGTGGCATTTTGGAATGGCCATTGTCATATTAGACGGCGTAGGCTTCATAATACCTCTATAGGTAGTGCTCTGCCCATAGTGGATCTAACATAACAGGCATAACATGTTTTGTTCTTTAATACATTTATGCCTTACTAATACTTTGCTCGTTGATGGTTCCTCAAAGAGAGAGACCGAAGCGGCTTATATAACTTTGAGAGAAACGTGATACCGGAAAACTCTCCACTAGAACAATAGTAAGGATTATTCTAGAATATTCCAAAAGGACTGGCACGGCGTTTGGAATGGCCATTGTTACGATCGGGCAGAGTAGGCTTCATGAATAACAGGCATTCCTAGGCATTCCTAGACATTCCTAGGCATTCCTAGGCATTCCTAAGCATACAGGCATAGATTGAGTACGTAGAGCCCCGAATAGTAGTAGACTAGAAGCATATGGAACTTTAATAACATATATTAGAAAAGGTATCTATAAATTAATTTTGAAGCTAGTGTATAAGTATATAAGTGAAGCTGGATAGAGGTAGGGTGGTTGGATAGAGGTAGGGTGGTTGGATAGAGGTTGGACGATGAGGATAGGAGTTTTCGCAGCTTTGCAGCTTTGCAGCTTTGCAGTTGGTCTGGCTGCTTCCTGAGTATGCAGTCGCATTGCACTGACCATCCCACCAACCCAAAACCATAACGCCCGAAACCAAACCTGAAGATATTCTTTTGTTTGCTTTGGTTTTGTTTCATTTGGTTATTGGTTCTGGACTCTTTTTTTCTTTCTTTTTCTTTTTTTTTTTCTCTCGTAAATAGTGCCTAGAGCTCCATATCATGGGCAAACGTCTCGTGGTGAGAATCGTAGTCGGAGTCGTCTATGGCCAGCTCGGCCAGTATGCCACGGTCGATGGAGGCCGTGTTCCGCTGTGGAGATGCTTCATACTCCTCATCCTCGTCCTCGAAGTCAATCATGAAAAAATCGTCGCTGGACCCGGTGATGCGCTGGTATAACAACTTGACCTCGCCCACAATTCCATCGTAGCTCAACTCCAGCGACGGCATGTTCAGGAACATGATATCGTCGGAATCCTTGACCAGCAAACTGGAGATGTTGAGTTTGGAGCTCTGTTCCTTGGACAAGACGTTGGAGAGGTCGGGGTTTATATACGTGGCCTGGACATACCCGATCTTGCACACAATATCCAAGTTTTTCTTGGGCACAAACGATTGCAAGGACTCGCCAAGCTTGAATGAGTTGACCAACTTGGGCGTGCCCTGCTCATCCACGGAAAAGTCGTTTTCGTCAAGCACTTCCTCGAGGTTGGTGGCACTTTCCCGCAAAATGGCGCTTTCCATCTTACTGAAAGCACTCTCCAAGTCCTGTTTGGCCTTGGTGGCATTCTGCTCACACGTATGCAGGTACCAGATGGATTCCCCTTCGGGACACACGCCAGAACCTCCGTTTTGGATCACCACCTGCACGGAATGCTGGTTGTGAGTGGGCAAGGAATCGGGCGGGAACACCACCACGGCCGAAGACTCTTTTTCCGTCATCCACTCTTTGCAGTCGTTGCGGAGGATGGTAATGAGCCTCGTCACCGTGAACTGCGGCAACTTCTCCTCCAACTCCGCATAGCTCGTAGCCAAGAACTTGGGGATTTGTGTAGGAGACACCACGATCTTCTCGTTGATCTTGACCGTAGACCCGTCGTCGAACTTGGCAGTCTTGGCCTCCGGGTCAAAGTCCACGAGTTTCGTATCGAGCTTATACGTTGTTCCAGCAACTGCAGCACTTCGACAGAAACCCTGCGAGAGCTCCCCCGGGCCTCCATACTTCAGCACCATCACTGGGAAGTTGCCGTAGACATCAAAAGACACCAAGAAGCGTTTCATACGCGCAACGGCCTCTGGGGTCCGCGTATCTTTCTTATGGCAGAGACCAATGGAGTATATGAGTTCATCGGCCTGGGGCAGGTGCAAATTGAAGCAATTGGCAAGAAAATCAGCTATAGGAGTCTTGGAGTTCTCCAAAAGAAGCAGTTTTTTATCGGGGTCATTGTTATCCTGCAAAATAAACTTCAAGAACTTCATCAACGAACGTTTGGTGGTCAACGACATGGACTGGTCCGTGAAAATCTCTTCCTTGGTGGTATTGGACAATTTGGACTTGAAGTTGTCGTTTTCAAACACGTGGAAGTTGGACAAGCTCTGGAACTCCAAGTACTTGTACACCCTGCTCTGCAACAACAAGGCCAAGAGGTCCAGCTGGGTGAACATCACGCGGGGGTTCAAGTCCACACCATAGTCCTTGCTACTAAAACCATTAGTAGCCTTTCCTCCCGGCACGTATATCTGGGCATCCAGGAAATGCTGCACCTTGCCCAGGTTAACCTCCACACACCATTTTTTCAACTGGTCGATGGTCATGGTGGAGCTGGAATCGCCGTAATATGAGTTTGCATCTATATGGAGCACCTCCACGCCCTGCCACGAAAGAGCAGCGGCCAAAATGGACTCCACCAAGCCGGTGCCCACGATCAAAATGTCACAGTGGTCGATTTTGAGGCTATAGTTGTTGGGTTTCTCCAACCCCGACAATTGCGGGATCACCAGAGGTGTATATGACGCACTGGGGCGCCGTTCGGCCATAGATTGTCTTCTCTCGGACTTTCTAAACGCCGGCATGGTAGGAAGAGTATTGTAGTAATAAATCCACTAAAAATGGGTCAATATTATTGAAACCAAGTATTGGATGGTCACGTGATAGTCACTGGATACTTACTCTTGTCACGTGGTTAAGACTAGAGGTTGCCACTTTAGTTGTCACTTATCGTCACTTTCTGATCACTTGTTTATCACTTGTGGTGGTGGTACTGAGTGTGGCTGACTGTTGACTAATCCGGGTATAGATAGGCTATTGATGGAGTGGAGTATATCTGGATAGGTGAACAGGGGGGTCGTGTCCGCTATGAAGATAGGTACAATCGGCTGAAATTCGGTGGGTTGGTACTGTGTACTGTGAAATTGCACTCTTGCAACAGTACGGTGGTTTTGGAGGTGGTGGATAGTGGCTTGGTCGGACCGGAGGTTGGGTAGGCTATGACTCGCGCTAAATATTTTTTTCGGCACTATATGCACTGATCTGGATATGCCCAGAATACCCACGCTATGGACCCTGCAGGTGCACCAGGGCCGATCCGATCCGGGCAGATCTAAAAAAAGAAATACAGCGGAGAAAGGCAGAAAGAGCAAATATCCTATGTGGGGAAGAAAGGTGGGGGAATAGGGGTCTATTTATATTTTTTGGCGTCGCCGTTTTTTGTGCTTAGGGGTGTACGGATCTCGCTACACCTTTGGACGACAGGCTACTGATTAATTAACGCGCTTTAGCCACGGTGCAGCTGCGGTGCACTGACTAGACTCAGACGGGAAAATGGGAGGTGGGAAAATGACGTGAGATGTTTTTATTGGTGTTTTGGGGATCCTGGTGAAGGGATGTATTGGCGGGGCCCAGTACGTGCCGCCAAGCGTTCCTTTTTTCGGTTGCAACTGCTTCAGATGGGGAAGTGGTTATGAGCACGGATCTTTTTATTGTTACCATACTGCATATAGCTCATGAGTCATCCAACTACAAAACATACTCCAAAACAATACTACAATACTAAACAATACTTAACAATACTCCAGTGTGCAATACTTAAACAATCGTGTCTATTGTTAGCACTATTATTTGAGTCAGTATGCACTTAGAAGACACTTAGAACTATTCTTAGACGGGTCACCATAAACTATATTTGAGTACTACAGTATGAACTGGTGATGGACAGAATGCAAGAGAACTGGCCAGACCGTTTCAAAGTTGGGGTGGGAACAAAAAGATTGCAGCACCACAATTTCACACATGGTCTCCCACTGCATTACTCACTGTGGCCCTAAGTGGCTTAACTAACGTTGATCGGACGGGAAACAGTGGTTTCCACTTGGTATGGCCGCAACCGAAAGTTGATTTTTTCGGGTTAACTCGAGACAACAATACATCCATCGAGAAGTTAGTCAAAAATCACTAGTTTGTGTACAAATTAAGAATAATTGAAAATTGTTTGTTCTCAGAATCTTGTTCAAATCCGGTCATGCTCAAGGTTTAGTATAAAGAGACCTTTGGGGGTTCAGAATTGCCATAATATTTGGAATGTGCTTATATGCAGTATATCTTAGAATCTTACTTTTGACTAACAACTAATAGATGTATGGACATTACCTTGTGCCATGAGACTCATTAGAGTTCTAAAAATAGCTTGATACAAAGTAAAGTAATACAGAAATACAGAGTAATTCAGATCTATTAAGTAATAGTGTGTTGTAGTTGCCCAGGTAGGTAAAATAGTATATGTGTAGTAGTAACATTCAGTAGAGAAAAGTAGTCAAAATAGAGTATTTTACTGGAAATACTGGACTAGTAGTGGAAGGTGGAGTAGAAAAAGAGAGTGTATGGAATAGATAATCTACTCTACACTATTATACTTTTATACTACAATATAGTTCATTCCTCAATCAAATGCAATTTCCGCTTCTAGGATAGTTCAGGATACAACGGGGAATAGCAGGGAACAGTAGGATAGAGTAGTTTGGCGATTTTGGTGGCCACAACTCTCAATAGGTGAGTAATCATTAGGGGAAAATTAAAGTTTATGGGCGTCCAATGCTTCCGTGGTGCGCCACTCCCTTCAATGGTATATTCTCTACATACGGCCTTTTGAAACTTATCCATTGGTCTAAATTTTTGTGTGTCTGCTTATGATGGTGTTTCATGGGGACCAATTATAAAGAGGACAGGCCTACATTTTTAATGAACACCTATATGTGATGAACACCATTAAAAGTTTAAAAGTACATTTCAGAGAATCACACACTTGATTCAACTTCCAGAAACAACTACCCGTTTTAGTACCATTTCCAGAAACATCCACCGTTTTAATACCATTTCCAGAAACAACAACCCGATTTAGTACTATATTTTATAAGCTCTATGACCTTTGGTGGGTGTATATTATGACGATTTAAAATAAATAGATTCATGTTGTAAATAAAATATATATATCAGATAAGATCAAATTGAGAAATAGTCGATAGTAGGTCATATAAATGACTGTTACAATGTATCAAACCACTACTATACTACTATACCACTATAGACAGGGCTTTACCCATAAGGTATTATGAAGAGGATTATGAAGAGGATTATGAAGCCTATGCCGTCCCCACATCTACCATTGTTCCACATTCCAGATTGATTGTGGTGAACCAAGAACAATGACCGTTATTAATCATCAACGAATATAGATATCTTAGTACTTAACGTCATAACAAGAATATAACAAAGTAGTGTAAGGTAGATAGCATTGCATCGAACCCCCCCCTACCTGGTCACTATGAGAGGACATTACTCTTATTAGTCTTATGTAGTCTTATTGATCTTATTAGCCTTATTACTCTTATTACTCTTATCTAGTAGTATAGTCCTATCTATTAGTAAAGTCCTATCTAGTTGTATAGTCTTATAGTAGTATAGTCTTATATAGTCCTATTAGTCTTATAGCAGTATACTTAGCCAAACTCTTTGGTGACATTACTTATATAAGATATATAGTTTTTCAATCTATCCTTTTCAATAGGCTGAAGTGTTATACTTTCCAATTCAAAAATATGGATCTTTAAATATTTCATTTAATTCATGATATTTTTCATCTTTTGATTTATAAGATTTGATTTTGGTCATTAGAATGTCAGTTAAGTCATTACGTTTAGTTATATTTTTATATGTACTATACATTCTGATCAAATTCAAGTTAACACTAGTGTTCTTCAGGTGAAAATTATAATTTCATATATGCTTGACCCCTTATATAAAGTTGTTATTTTCATAATAGGTTCATACGCTTACATATATAATAAAAGTATATAATATATGATTAGAGACTACAAATGATAATATATAATATGATCTATGATATGGTTCTATGGTTCTATGGTTCTATGGTTTTACTATGACTTACAGTGGATGAGTTCAGTGTTTGTCAGTTCCATACTACATTTGTTTCTTTGAACACACTGTCATCAATCCTTACAGCAAAAGCAATTGGCTCAATTTAAACCTTTATCTACAAATTCACGGCAGGATTCTACATCTAGGCCGTCAGTTCGCTATATTCTCCCGAAAATTCTGAACGACTTTTCCGATTTAAGGTGGTTCTTCGGATTCTAATGATTTCGACTTGTCCCACTTTGACTTGAACCTCTGACTTGAACCTCTGACTTGAACCTCTGACTTGACCTACTTTGACCACTACGACGTCTCTATTTCCAGATCCGATTCCTAGTCAGATGTGTCCGGTGTCAACTTCGTCTTCGATCTAGGCTAGTACTAGTACTACTACTGATTTACTCCTAATACTCCTCCTACTACTAGTCTGCAATTTCAAGTTTCGATTTGCGTAAGATTGCGACATCACTCGGCGCAAACTCATATTGACGAAAGTAGTATTCATGGTCAGCAAAAGTAGCCTGTGACGAGTCAAACACCTCAGGGGGATCATAGGTAATGAACCTATGACCACCACTATTAGGACTAGGTCCAAGATATGCACAAATCACCAGACGTTGAGTAAACTTGTTCGTCTGTTGTTCCGTTGGAAGCATAACTATGGCTTTGCAGCCAAAGGGATGGAGAAGATGGGGAGCAACACCATCAGTACCATTCCATAATCGACTAGGTGTTAGGAAATTCAAAATGGCTTTAGGCGTCTGATTGAGTAAGAGAATGGTGGTGGTACCCTCGAGTCTGCGTTCGGCCAAACGCATTCTACAGAGTTCAGTACTCCTGACAGGTCTCTAACTGGTGTCGTGCTGACGACCCAAGCTATTCTTACCTCTCGAGGGAGAATGGCTGCACATCCTTTTGATGCATTTCAAAAGAATTTTCACGGTCAGACTTGGACTGACTCAAGGATACAGTTTTTTTTTGCAAACTATTCAAACCAGTGCGACACAATGTTTCGTACTCCTTCGAACAGTCTTTCAAACCAAATGGCGTAATGTTTCACATCAACCTTGATTAGATTTCAATATTCTGAAATGTTAAATCTGGACAATTGCCTCATATATACCACATTTGGGACTCTTGTAGTACCAGTCAAGGGTCAAAGCGGACGGAACATTGATTGGGTGCAACCCCCGGAATTGGCTCTAGCGAGAAACCAAAACACCCGTACACCCGGCGACCTCAACAGAAAAAGGCCCAACGCAAACGACTGTTTTTTAATGGTACGGAAAGAAGAGTGGGTTTAGTGGAATCCTGGAATTCCGGACTTTACAATGCATATTTGTTTAGTTGAAAAGGTTTGGTGGTGGCCTTTAAAAGGTGCCGTGATCTTTATGGTCACGTGACCACCGTTGAGTTCCGGTCTCGTGCCTTTTTCGACTAATACCAAAACCACTACACCATAAATTGCCAAATATTCAAGGAGAATCTTAATCTGGTAAAAATCGGATGCTCTAAAACAGAATTTTCCGCGTTGGTTTGGATAGTTTTGAAAAAACACTGTATGTACTTCATTTGGGAGTCTTGAAATATCAATCAAGCGTGAAAACGGACGAAACTGAAGTGGAAGGGGTACGATACTTTTTGAATTATTGGTTTGTTTAATTTTGCTAGTGTGGTTTGAAACCTTTTGGTGCGCTGGTTTAAATAGTTTTAAGAAACACGGTACCTCTATCGTTCCTTGGAGGATATCATCCCGGTTATTAGAGAGCTACAGAATATCTACATTGATTCTCCTAGAGGCTTTCCCAGGAAAGCTAGTAGTATTACTAGTCCTACCCCTAGTTTATGGTATGGTACCAAATTTCTAACTATTCTGGTACTTTGTTATTGGTAGCCGTGCTGTACTGAGTGCCACTAGTACTTCCTTTACTAATACTACTGTAATGTAGGGTTAGAAAAGTGGAGAAAAAAGTAGTGGAAAAAGTGAAGAGTAAAAGGAAGCAAAAAGAAAAAAGTGAGGAGTAAAAGAGTAGTAGAAAAGTAGAAAGAATGAGGGGAATCATTGGCTTTTATACTCTACTCTTCAACTCTACTCTACTACTCTACTAGTAATACTCGTAATACCACTACTCTACTATTAGTACTATTTCACTACTTCACTACTACACTACTACTAGTACTACTACTACATATTAAGGGATAAATGTATTAAGGAACTTAACAATAAGTAGTACGGTACTATAAGTAGTACAAAGTAAGTAGTATACGTAATATGGTACTATAAGGACTATAAGTACTATAAGTAGTATGGTGTTATAAGGTAGCATAAGGTGCATAAGAGTATAAGGTGCATAAGGGTATAAGATAGCATAAGGTAGTATATGGCAGGATCTACTTCATTTCAGTAAAGAGTGTATAGTAGATGTACTGCCAAACCACTGGTACTGCCAACTACTGGTACAGCCTAACAACCAGACCACTAGTAAGTAACACAAAAATCTTCTGTACCTTACTGTACTGTTTCACAATTATTACCAACATAGTAATTGTTTTGATACTACTACTGATGTACTCCTACTACTACTTCTACTACTAATCTACTAAGTCACTCGGATCCTTATGCTGCGTTGCTGTCTTGTTAGTCTAAAATTGGATCAACTATATACTATCTACTGTCTACTATCTACTGTCTACTATCTACTGTCTACTATCTACTGTCTACTATCTACTATCTACTGTTTTAAGATATACTGCGACCCCCAAAATTTGTGGCATAGCTTATTTTCTGGTTGTCGATAGTCTGCATATCATGACCTTTTTAATTTCATATTTCCTTCACCACCTCTATATCCTAAAATATTCATAAAAATTCATGAAAATCACAAAAATATAAAAATTTAGTATAATAATTTTCATATCACAGTGACTACCGATTTATATCATGTGACTTTCTAGTAATACACTTTGATGATTCGTGGTTCATGGCAGGTTCGTAGTTCCGTGGGCCGTGTTGCTGCTGTGACTTTGGGTTAACATTCAATACTTTGAGAATTCAGTCAATCGTCATGAGTAATGCACACCCAATAGTGTGGCACCTTTATGCTAGAACCATTAGATACATATCCATAGATCCATTAGATAGTTATCCCCAGAACCATTAGTTACTTATACTTTATAGGTAGAACCATTAGTTTATACTTTATAGTGCTAGATGAGTATACTCACTTGCAGCTTTGGTGAGTGCTTGGTGCGCACTTTACTCAGTGACTGCACACCGGAACAGTCTCCACCATGGACTCTTCCAAACCCCCCGGGTCTCTCTTGCTCGCATGGCAAGTCAAAGATAGACACTGCCTTGTGATTGGTGGAGGAGATGTAGCACTCAGCCGCATTGACCACTTGATCCGGGCCAACGCCAAAATCACCGTGGTGTCGGGGCCCAAATTGATTGATGAGATCGCTCAACGCAATACCGATAAGTTGCTCTACAAATTGGTGCAGCGGGACTTTGAGCCTACGGATTTGCAGATGTATGAAAAGCCGGTGTCGTTTAGTGTAGACCTGTTTTCGGAAGTCGGAGACCTGCATTATAAGGAAATCGACGATATGGTGTTCAACCAACACTTTGCATGCGTCAACTGCTGTATCGACGACCCAGTGCTCTCAACCAAAATATACTACATGTGCAAGTATCTCCGGATCCCGGTGAACATAGCGGATAAACCGCCAATGTGTGATTTCTACTTCGGGGCCATGTTCAACCAGGATGCACTCCAGATCATGATCAGCACCAATGGCAAGTCGCCGCGGCTTTCCAAGATGATCAAGGACGACATTTCCAAGAAATTCTCCAATCTTCGCTTAAACAATGCTGTGGACAATTTGGGCTCCATCCGGGCCAGGCTTCGGGAGAAGCACGTGACTGGCACTGATTTGGAGTCCATTGATAACCGTATGCAGTGGATCAAGGGCTTGACGGATTTCTTTTCGCTCGAGGAGTGGGTCAATTTGGACTTGGAGGCCCTGGCCGTGGATAAGATTGTGGATACATACCCGGAATTTCCCCCTAAGGATTACGACGAGTTTAAGGAGTTTATCGGTGTGACTACTGTGAAGAGTGAGAGTGAGAGTGAGAGTAAGACAGAGAATACGACAGAGAAGACAGAGAATAAAACAGAGAAGACAGGGAATAAGACAGAGAATAAGAATGAGAGTAAATAGACTGAAATTCAAAATGTGAATGGAAATGAGGAAGATTGAAAAATGTGAGTGGAGAGAGTGAAATTGAGACGCACTACCCTTCATACTACACCACTATACTACACTACACTACTACACCACACTACTACACCACACTACTATACCATACTATACTACTATACCATACTACTATACCATACTATACTACTATACTATACTACTATACTATACTACTATACTATACTACTATACTATACTACTATACTATACTATACTATACTATACTATACCATACTATACTATACTATACTATACAGTAATCAGATTGCATTTGCTTACCATACCATATGATTCGAGCTCACTACACTAGTATACTACATTGTCTATGCCTTTAGCTGGATATGATCAATGATTGGGGGTCTCAAGACTGATTTTGAAGGAGTGTATTTCGCTTGACTTACATCACCGATTGTAGACCTTGTAGTTTTTAAGATTATTGAAGTAGACTATTAAAATAGACTATTTAAATATTCACTGGCTCAACCCCACCACTCTCCACTCATCTAAAAACTCACCTTTACCCTCTTCTTCACAGTCTACCTCTTGTATCTCCTTCCAACCATTAATTACAGAGGATTTAGAGAAGGTGTGTGAAGGTGTAGAGGGATTTGCCTTATTTCACCCTTTGCCTATTTCACCCCTTGCCTTATTTCACCCTTTGTCTTATTTCATACATTAGGTATACAACCTAACATCAAGATTAGTGTGTGTCTGTCTCAAAGTACAGAGATGGAAGCGATTGGACAGTGTGGAATAGAGAGTATAGACTATAGAATATACTATATAGTGATGAGACTAATTCTCGTGATATAAGCAGTACAATGGTATGTCCTTTGGTAGTACTCTCCACCTATACTATACTCCACCTATACTATACTCCACCTATGCTGTACTATACTATACAGTACTATACCGTTATATACTACACTATACTACACTATACTACACTATACTACACTATACTACACTATACTACACTATACTACACTATACTACACTATACTACACTCTCCTACACTATACTACACTATACTACACTATACTACACTATACTACACTATACTACACTATACTATACTCTCCTACACTATACTATACTATACTATACTCTCCTACCGCCCTGCTAGATCCACTGTCATACTATATTAATTCCCATACTCAAAAATTCATCTCCAACCAATGGCCAGTTTAATAACTAATGTAAATGAGTGGAAAATCTATAGTCATTAGTCTGTGATTTCTAGAGAAGTGGAGCACTTGAGTTCTTACAAAAGGTTCTGCCGGGACCTAACACAACCAATAGGCTTAGTCCAACAGTATTAGTAATGAGTTCCTGAATCGTATCAGTTTAACGTTGCCATTGTTGTTATATACACGAGGATGTCGATGTGGACGATACAGGTAGACAGTCGTCTTCTCTGGTAGTAGTCTTGGATCGAATAGCCTAAGCTCAGTTTCTGTAACTTATGGACCAGTTCTGAAGTAGCCATGTTTCTATGAGCAGAGACAAGACCATTGTACTAGGTTTAGAGTGTGGTCCTGAGCCATTACCTTTGAGCGAAGTACCTCAGCCACTCAGCCACTCAGCCACTCAGCCACTCAGCCACTCAGCCACTCATAGTACCACACCGTTATATTCACTCACAGTAATAGTACCTCACAGTAGTAGTACCTCATAGTAATAGTCACTAATAGTAATAGTAACTCATAGTAATAGTTCCTCATAGTAATGGCCACTTAGTCACTCATAGTAATAGTAACTCATAGTAATAGGAGCTATAGTACTCTTTTCTCATGGTGGCAGTACCGGAAACTCGACTCTTAGATACTAGTCCCGAATCCACTTTCTCATTGAATGTCTTCATGAATAAATACCTTGGAGCCACCTGCACCCACGTACTCCGAGGCAATATGCCCATTACCCTTCAATTGGTACTGGTAGCTCATCAAGCCCTCCAAACCCACAGGCCCACGTGCATGGATCTTATTGGTGCTGATGCCCACCTCGGCGCCGAATCCGTACCTGAATCCATCGGCAAACCGTGTGGAACAATTCCAGTAAACACCGGCGGAATCCACGCCTTTGAGGAACCGGTCGGCAGTGGCCTTTGTTTCCGTCACAATGCAGTCCGTGTGCTTGGACGAGTGCTCATTAATATGTCTGATGGCCTCGTCCACATCCTTGACTTTCTTGACGGAAATATCAAGTGATAAGTACTCCACATCGAAGGAATCGGGGGTTGCGTCCACCAAAAATTTGGGGTCGATTCCCGAAACAACGCTCTTGACCTCGGGTGTCACGTGCAACGTCACTCCAGCATCGGTAAGACTCTTGAACACCAGGTTGATTTTGTCGGAATCCGCCAAAAGACTCTCATGAACTAAGAGTTGCTCCACAGCATTGCATCCTGCAGGGTAATTGGTCTTGGAGTCCACCACCACACGGCAGGCCTTGGCGAGGTCTGCAGACTGGTCAAGGAAGATGGCATTTATACCGTCCGCATGGCCAAGTACAGGAATCTTAGTGTTGTCCTTAATGTTTCTGACCAATGCATTGCTGCCACGAGGAATTACAAGGTCAATGTACTTGTCCTGGTCCAAGAGACCCGAAACGTCGTCACGTGACTGGATCAATTGGATGGCATTACCTGGCACGTCAGTTTTTCTGAGCAACGTTTCGTTGACGACGGACGAGATCGCCTTGAATGTCTGGTACGACTCCTTCCCCCCCTTCAAGATGGCACAGTTGCCCGATTTAATGGCCAAGGCCGTGATATTGGCAATCACCTCCGGTCTGCTCTCGAAGATAATAAGCAACACGCCCAATGGAGACAGCACTCGGTACAAGTCCAAGCCATGGTCGAGTTTCTTGGCCAAAGTGGTTTTGCCCACGGGATCTGGCAATTTCGCCACGTCAAGTATGCCCTGGAGCATGGCCTGGTACTTACCTGGATTAGACAAGTCCAAGCGTTTGATCAAGGAAGCAGCCAAGTTATTTTCTGTAGCAGTTTGCATATCCTTTTTGTTTGCCTCCAAAATGGCCTCTTTGTTGGCGTCCAAAGCATCGTGGATCTTCTCCAACGCACTGGACCTTTGAGTGTTGGATAAAGTTTTGAGCACGCCAAAAGCCTGGCTCGCTTCGAGGGCAATCTGTTCCGCCATTTTAGTCTTTAGTGGTGTGGTGTAGGGGTTTAGTATGGAAAGGTGTTTATAAAGGTTGATGGAATGGATATGTGGAATAGATGGGTGGATGTGTGGAATAGATGGATGGTAGTGTGGAATAGATGGGTGAGTATGGGTGGAATAGATGGGTGAGTATGGGTGGGTGAGTATGACATGGTGAGTGAATAATTATGAGTAATCGCGTGGACGTAGTGCATACACTTAAGCTTATCTGGAGCTTAGATTATGTCAAGCAGCACAGTGAAGCAGACAAGTAAGAATTTTTTTATCTTGAATTTTGGCCCGGTGCTAATAGATTTAGTGTATAGCAGTATTAGTATAAAGTATGCATATTAATATGAGTATGAGTATGAGTATGAGTATGACTACTGACTGTGTCTACTGACTGTGTCTATTGACTGTGTCTATTGACTGTGTCTATTGACTATGACTATCTCAGACATGACCTTAATTGTTGACAGTTCTGGCCAAAGACACCCTGTGTTCCTGTTTTCGTTGAATTGCATTTCTTTAACCAGGTATTAAAGGCAATACTACTCATACTGGACTGCCGGGGTTTCTTTTTGCTGTTGATGAGGCCGAGCCTGACTGAAGTGGGGAAAGGTTCCATGTCAACAGTAAATGAATATGGGTAAGTCGATCGTAACCTGAAGGTCCACATCCCATAGTCATGGACCTTCAGATTGACATCCCATAGTTGTGGACTTTTAGTATTCATGTCAATCATTTCTACTCTACTCTACTCTACTCTACTCTTTTTTTATTTTTTTTTTCTTTTTTTTTTGACCCGAACTACCTTCGGGTTATGAGCACTGCCTCCTCTTCACCAGAACCACAGTTACCTCAGCCCTAACTTCTTTAATACCTTCAATGCTAATTTGCAATGATCTTCTCTAAGACTCACACACTATTATAAGGTAGACTCAATAGATCAGTTTTCTAACCAGGCAGCAGATCACGTACGAGACATTGCATACACTCTATATACTTCAGCTTACATAACATGTCATACTTAAGTATACACTATAAGGTAAAAGGATCGACTTATAAATCATGGAGTGCAGAGTATAGAAGGTAGAGTATAGAGTGGACTATAAAGTATTAGATTCTTGTTGTAGCTGTTTATAAAACGAGCTTTTGTTTTAGGGAGGGAAAGGGAAACTGGTTAAAATTCCAGTACTTGGGTATGGAAACGACAAACAACATAATACAACAGCTCTAATACATACTTGATTTAGTCTATACGCTAAGCTTTGAACTTACCAGAAGCTTTCTGCTTGAAATGTTCCTCAGTAACACCAGCTCCCATGGCAGCAGTAGATGTGACACCTCCGGAAACCATCTTCAACAAAGAGTCAATGTACTCGGCACCCGACCATTTTTGGTGCTTGACCGCCTCCACACTGAGGTCGATCTCAGGCTTTTGTAACGTAAAGAATATGAAGACATCGTCATGAGTGTTCCATGTCTTGTTGGACTGCGCTAGCAGCAACATGTAAATTGCTCCGGATGATTTGGTACTAGAGCTGTAGTACTTTGAGTGAGGATTCATTTGAAGTAGGGATGCTGGCCAGATGGCTCGGATCAAAGTGATGGCCTCATCTATGGTGCTGGCTATACGGAGCTAGTTTTGGACTTGATGTGTGAAGAAATCGCCAGAAACACCCATGAAAAACCTCGCTTGGCTTGCTTGAAGAACCATTCGCTCCTGGTTGATATAAACACCAATAAGTACAAGCTCCAGGTCGACAGACACAAGACCCTCTTGATGGAATTGATGTTTCCTGGAATATACACTGAAGCACTATCACTTGTGACGGGAAAAGGAAAGTTTCGAACTATGGATGGAGGGGTGTGGCATCAAGTCATTCACAAGGTCATAATGAGATTTGGATTTAAGAGATGCACTCCATATATTACAGACCCATATATTACAGACCCATATATTACAGACCCCAAAGGAAAGTTGCTTATACGTGGATGATATATTTATCCTTGGGCCAGATATCAAATCATATGTGAGAAGGTGATGTCATACGACGAGCCTCAACTAGAGTAGTTGATTCCGATTTAATTTAAGCTGCCGTCCCCGGGCATGTAAATCATGAAAGAAGGCTGGTCAGAATTTGTCACTAGAGTAAACGTACATCGTATTGAGTATGACTATTAAGTATGAGTATGACTAGTAAGTAGGTGTATGGCTATTAAGTAGATATGTGACTATTAAATATGAGTATGACTATTAAGTAGGTGTATGACTATTAAGTATGAGTATGACTATTAAGTATGAGTATGACTATTAAGTATGAGTATGACTATTAAGTATGAGTATGACTATTAAGTAGGTGTATGACTAGTAAGTAGGTGTATAACTAGTAAGTACGTGTATTAAATATGGGTATCTAAGAATAAACAGTTATAAGAAAATGATAGTATATGTCAGATCCACAATAGGTCGTGATATACTTACGGTGTATTATGAAGCCTCTCTGTCCGATACAATGCCTATTGTTAAGTTCCTTCTACTTAGCTACTACTCATCCTTCATTATACAGGGTACAGGATGGTCTGAGGTGACTAAACAATGATCGCTAAGGAGTTGTTCCTCTGCAATCACTTCTCTTAAAAAGTTATATGACTTTTGAGGAATCATCAACGAATAAAAATTAAGTACTTAACGTTACAGCAAGAATCTAACAGTGATTATCGAGTTTGAGTATTGACCATTTTATATTTTTTTAATTTTATATTTACTTATAATTACTTATAAGATTAAACTATATGAGTATGACTATGAGTGTTAGATCCACCATAGGTAGTGCCCTACCTATTGAGGTATTTTGAGCCTACACTGTCTAATCCTAACAATGGCCATCTCAACACACAGAGGCCCAACATTGTACGATGTTGGGACGGCGCTCATTGCTTTATGTCTCGTTCTAAGTCGCACGCCCTCTCCTCTAAAAGTATTTACGGCGAATGAACATAAGAACCAGAATACCTGACGTAAACCGGAGTATAACAATGAGTATGAGTATGAGTATAACAATGAGTATGAGTATGAGTATGAGTATGAGTATGAGTATGAGTATGAGCATGAGTATGAGTATGAGTATGAGTATGAGTATGAGTATGAGTATGAGTATGAGTATGAGTATGAGTATGAGTATGAGTATGAGTATGAATATGAGTATTGTTATTAAGTACGAGCATGACCATGATTATTAAGTATGAGTATTGTTATTAAGTATGAGTATGAATATGACTATGAGTATGTGTATTAAGTATGACTGAGTAGTGATCTACTGTAGAGGTATCATGAGGCCAGCTCTTCCCTTCTCAACAATGACCAGGCCATCATTGTACGAAGTGCTAATGACAATCTTTATCATTTTCCTGATGGAGAAATTTTCGAATGCCACGTTCTCTCAAAGCTATATAAACTGCTCCGGTTCCTCTCTTCCAGACCATCACGAGCATAGTATCGGTAATGCATAAATGTATCAAAGAGCGTAACACATAGTGTGTAGTATCTAGTGTCATAACTGTTCGATCCACCATGGGTAGTGATCTACCTATGGAGGTATTATGAAGTCTCTCTGCCCTATACTAACTAGGCCCAGGATGTAATACGGCCAGAAAGTATATGGCCAGGAAGATTATGGCTTTTGCTTAAAATAAATCGCACGGATTCCTCTTTCTGAGGAACAAACAAAATAGATAACTTAGTACATAACGTTCAACAAGAATCTAACAATACAAGTAATATAACATATATTGTACTTAACATCTTAGGTTTTAAATATTCATGTCAGGATTATACTGATATTTTATTTACATACAAAAATTTATCTCTTTCCACATTCGGTGGTGTAATATTCATTGTACTAGTAATCCTACTGAACTATTCCTTCAACTATGGATTTGATACAATGCGACTGCGAATCCTACTAAAACCAATTCCGGCAGTTACGAGCCCGCACATGTTGTCATAGACCAAATAAACCCAGGGCTACCAACCACCCACAATTCCAAAGGGTCTCTAATTAGGGTGTCTAATTATCCTGCACCCAAACAATCACTGTAACTAAGACAATCCAGTCTACCAATTCACCCTTCAACCTTGTCCATTCCTGTATACTTGTCCCTATACTAGTCCATATACTAGTCCCTTACACTCGTCCCTACACTGGTCCATACTGAGTGCCCGCTTCCTCACTGCACTGCCCAGTCGCGAAAAACACGCATTACACCTTTACCTCCACTCACCATTCTACTGCTACACTAGCACCAATCTACACCAAACTCACCACCTACACAAACCTACGACCTCCCCAGACGTCCTACTACTACCCCTCATTCTTCATACCCCTGAGCACGTGCTGCAATGGCTCGAGACCCGTTTTCGGACCGCAACAACCTCATTGATTTAGACCTTGATGGCTCGCACGATGGGAATATTCACGAGCCCCAGTACCCGGCCCCCCACCAGCCCATAGCGCCAGTGGACAGCCACGTGTCCAACCATTACGAGCAGAATCCTTTTGATGACTTCCTAGAGCTTTCCGACGACGAGAACAATAACTTGTACAGCTACGACAATTATGCGGCCGACCACTCTACACCTGCGTCCAACACCAGGCGAATGTTGGGCACGGAAAACGCCCCCGACACCCGGAAAAAGGGCTTTTTTGCCAACTGGCGCTCCAACATCAAGTCCAGTGACGACGGCACTTATACAGGCATGGACGACTATACGGACCGCATCAACGAGCGCCCGGAACTGTCTGATTTCGACATGAGACGGATTTACGCCAAATTGAAAGGGGTATTCGTGAAAAATCCTGCCAATGATGCAAATGCCAACAAAGGACCTCGGCAGATCCACGTGTTGAACCCACCCCTCAACCAGAAGTATGGGTACTTTGGCAATCACGTGTCCACCACCAAATACAACTTTGCCACGTTTCTACCCAAGTTTCTCTTTGAACAGTTCAGCAAATACGCTAACTTGTTCTTTCTCTTCACCTCCATCATCCAGCAGGTGCCGGGCGTGTCGCCCACAAACAGGTACACCACCATTGGTACCTTACTTATAGTGTTGCTTGTTTCGGCCATCAAGGAGATCCTGGAGGATGTCAAACGAGCCAATGCCGATAAGGAGCTCAACAACACGCGAGTACTTGTGTTGGACCCAGTTTCCCATGACTTTGTGTTGAAGAAGTGGATCTCTGTGCAGGTGGGAGATATCGTACGGGTCAACAACGAGGAGCCTTTTCCTGCAGATCTCTTGCTTCTAAGTTCCTCGGAACCCGAGGGTCTATGTTACATTGAAACGGCCAATTTGGATGGAGAAACCAACCTCAAGATCAAACAGGCCAAGGAAGACACTGCTCCTCTCGTGAGTCCTGCATCGTTGGTCAGCCAGTTATCGCAATGTGAAGTGTTATCGGAGCAGCCCAATTCGTCTTTATACACCTACGAAGGAACATTGAACAATTTGGGGTCCCGAGGCAAAGTGCCTCTTTCTCCGCTGCAGCTTTTGCTTAGAGGTGCTACTTTAAGGAATACTCAGTGGATCCAAGGCATTGTGGTGTTTACAGGCCACGAAACAAAGTTGATGCGCAATGCCACTGCTACTCCTATTAAAAGAACCGATGTGGAGCGCATTATTAACTTGCAGATTATTGCTTTGTTCTGCATTTTGAACGTGCTCCTGTTGATCTCCACCATTGGAAACGTGGCCAAGACCAGCGTGGATAGAGATGACCTCTCGTACTTGTACATTGAGGGAACGAACATGGCCAAGTTGTTTTTCAGAGATATCTTGACATATTGGATTTTGTTTTCCAACTTGGTGCCCATTTCGTTGTTCGTCACCGTGGAGATCATCAAGTACTACCAGGCGTACATGATTGGAAGCGATTTGGACATGTACCATGCAGAACTGGATACCCCCACTGGAGTGCGTACATCTTCGCTTGTGGAGGAGTTGGGGCAGATCGAGTACATTTTCTCCGACAAAACTGGCACTCTTACCCGGAATGTCATGGAGTTCAAGTGCTGTACGATCGGAGGAAAGTGCTACATCGAGGAAATTCCCGAGGATGGCCATGCGCAAATGGTGGATGGTGTTGAAATGGGTTACTACAGTTTTGGTGATCTCCAGAACCATTTGGGAGACAGCAACTCCCTGCAATCGGCCATCATCAACGAGTTCTTCGTGTTATTGAGTACGTGCCACACAGTGATCCCCGAAGTCAACGAAGCCACCAATTCTATCAAATACCAAGCCGCCTCGCCCGATGAAGGAGCCTTGGTGCAAGGAGCAGCTGATTTGGGCTACAAATTCATCATCAGAAAGCCCAAGGGTGTGACTATTCACACGGAAATCGATAATCAGGACTCCAGCTATGAGCTCTTGAATATCTGTGAGTTTAACTCCACCAGAAAAAGAATGTCGGCGATTTTCCGGTGTCCTGATGGAGTCATCCGGTTATTCTGCAAAGGTGCCGATAATGTGATTTTGGAGCGGTTGTCCCAGCTGGAAAGACAGCCTTTTGTCAACAGCACCATCAAGCATTTGGAGGAGTTTGCCTCGGAAGGTTTACGGACGTTGTGTATTGCATCTCGGATTATTGGTGATGACGAATACACGCAGTGGGCCAAGAAATACTACGAGGCCTCCACACTGCTTCAAGACAGAAGCGACCAAATGGATGCAGTTGCAGAAGAAATTGAGGTGGACTTGTTTCTCTTGGGAGCAACGGCCATTGAGGATAAGCTTCAGGATGGAGTGCCTGAAACGATCCACACGCTCCAGAATGCAGGAATCAAGGTCTGGGTTCTTACTGGTGACCGACAAGAAACCGCCATCAATATTGGTATGTCATGCAAGCTTTTGGCCGAGGATATGAATCTTTTGATCATTAACGAGGAGACGAAAGCAGACACTAAACAAAATTTGCAGGAGAAGTTGGAAGCCATCTACGAGCACCAGAACCAGGCCAACGAATCGGTGTTGGACTCTTCTTTGGCGCTCATCATCGATGGTCATTCGCTTAGTTACGCTCTTGAGCCTGATCTCGAGGATATCTTCATTGACCTAGCGACCCGGGTGCGTGCGGTGATTTGTTGCCGGGTTTCGCCATTGCAAAAAGCATTGGTGGTGAAAATGGTCAAGAGAAAGAAGAAGGGTTCGTTGCTTTTGGCTATTGGAGATGGTGCTAACGATGTGTCGATGATTCAAGCTGCACACGTAGGTGTTGGAATCAGTGGAATGGAGGGAATGCAGGCTGCACGCAGTGCCGATGTTTCTATTGGCCAGTTCAAGTACTTGAAGAAACTCTTGCTTGTACATGGAGCGTGGTCGTACCAGCGGATCTCCAATGCCATTCTCTACTCGTTCTACAAGAACATTTGCTTGTACATGACGCAATTTTGGTTTGTGTTCAACAATGGATTCTCGGGCCAGTCGTTGATTGAATCGTGGACGTTGACTTTCTACAACGTGCTTTTCACAGTGTTTCCCCCGTTTGTCATGGGAGTGTTCGACCAGTTTGTCAGCGCACGACTCTTGGACCGGTACCCACAGTTGTACCAGCTTGGAATCCAAAAGAAGTTCTTCAATGTGACGATATTCTGGGGCTGGATCATCAATGGTTTCTTCCACTCCGGCTTGATCTTCTTGTGCCTGATGACGCTCCTCCGGTACTCCAACTACCTTCCCAATGGAGCCGTGGCCGATAATTGGTCGTGGGGTGCCCTTATCTACACTACATGCACACTCACGGCCCTTGGAAAGGCAGCGCTTCTGGTGACGCTCTGGACGAAGTTCACGGTGCTTGCCATTCCGGGCTCGTTTGTGCTCTGGTTGGTGTGGCTTCCTGCGTATGCCACCATTGCCCCACTCATCAACGTTTCGAAGGAGTACCAGGGTGTTTTGGCACATACGTACCCCAGCTTAACATTCTGGGCTGCTGTGTTTGGTATTGCCATTCTTTGTCTTCTCCGAGACTTTGCATGGAAGTTCTATAAGCGGATCCAGAACCCAGAAAGTTACCACTACGTGCAGGAGATCCAGAAGTTCAACATCCAGGACTACAGGCCTCGTATGGAGCAGTTTGAAAAGGCTATCCGGAAGGTGAGACAGGTGCAGAGAATTAAGAAGCAGAGAGGGTTTGCATTTTCGCAGGTGGACGATCAGAACCTCGAGAAGATTGTCAGGTTGTATGATACCACCAAGAAGAGAGGAGCCTTTGGCGAGCTCAGCGAGAGTCACTAAAATGAACAGATGTAAAGAGAAGCAGATTCAAAGGAATTGACGCTGCGGAAGGAGTGCACACCGCTAAGTCTAGTATTGGTATTGGTGGTTTAAGCACTCGTCGCCAGCAGATAGTACATTAAGCATAAAGCTCACCATGTATTCAGATATAATATGTCAGTCTGTAAGAAATCTCTACTTGAGCCAATACAGTACTACTCCACCGTTACTTTACTAGAAATGATCCTCTACTCTGTTCGACAACCAGTCCACTACTCTACAAAACAGGTGATACTATTACTCTTACTATTACTATTACTATTACTATTACTATTACTATTACTATTACTATTACTATTACTATTACTATTACTATTACTATTACTATTA
>NKZO01001622.1:0-13971 GCA_002370185.1 Metschnikowia sp. 01-655c1
GCCGTGATCTTTATGGTCACGTGATCTCCATTGAGTTCCGGTCTCGTGCTTCTTTCCACCAATACCCAAACCACTACACCATAAATTGGCCAAATAATCAAGGAGAATCTTTATCTGGTAAAATACAAATGCTCTTTTATATTATAGTATAGTGTAGACTGTAGAGTATAATATAGTGTAGTCTTATAGTGGCAGTACTTGTCCATTGTTAGGATTGGATGGAGACGCTTCATGATCGTACCCCTTAGTACAATCTTTCAAACCAAATGGTGTAATGTTTCACACCAATTTTCATTAGAATTCAATCTTCTGAAATCTTAAATTTGGATGATTGCCTCACATGTACTACATTTGGGAGTGTCGCTGTACCAATCAAGGGCTAGAAGGAAGCAAATGAACTGGTTTTCTTGCTTTCGATTAGACCATTTAGTTTGAAAGACTGTACGAAGGAGTACGAAACTCTTTGAATTATTGGTTTGAATTATTCTGCCTTCTTAATTCGAAACATTTTGCGGCGCTGGTTTGAATACTTTTGAAAAAGCACTTTACATGCCATTGCACTGCATATAAGCACTTTCTAGCTGTATTACATAACGGGGCTGATGGACGAACCAGTGCTTTTTCAGTGAACTAAGATCGAAATGAGGTCCACTACCACTATAATCACTCTATATCATCTTCTCCCTCCATAGAAACTCTATTGTACTTACCATAAACTCCATAGTAACTACCCTAGTCTATCCTATCAACACTCTAAAGTACTATTCTGGTAGCTAACCACTTCATCTGTGATATGAAAAACCATCTTTAATTCATAATGACCCACTATCTCATCTTCCGAGTGCCGTACTGTTTCAATACTGCTTTTAGTAGCTTCTAGGCATTGTCCTGCATATACACACACACCCAACGAAATGGCCCAATTCTTTACACCAACAATAAATTCTTCTAATTACAACAAGTATAGCTCTGGCTCTAGCAACATTTTTGACAATGTATTTTTAAGGTCATCGGGAAGATCTGAAAATCTGAAAATCTGAAAATCTGAAAATCTGAAAATCTGACGATCTTTTGGGATGTACGGGTTTGTGACACGTTTCGTCCACATCCACTTTTCATCCCCTTCAAAAAAAAAAAAAAAAAAAAACCCTTAAAACCATTTTCAGACATGTCAAAACTTTAATCGGGGACACACAAAATGGGGGAATCGAGTTGACATAGACGGGTCCTACATACAAACACATACATTCCGATGACGGTGGCTCAGCTATACGAGTAGTGGGCATTGCAAAATGAAACCGAGGTTGTATGCAGGACGCGGAATTTCTCGAGGACAGCAAATCAGGTGATAACCCTAAATTGACGATAGGCGAATAAGCTACTATTAAAGTTTACCGTAAGATTGTAGGGCGTGTGTTTCAGGTGGTTCAGGTGGTCGAAGTGGTTCATATTTCAGCCGTGTTTCAGCCGTGTTTCAGGCATGGTTCATATGGTTCAACCATGGTTCAGTAATGTTTCATCCATGTTTCATCCATGTTTCATCCATGTTTCATCCATGTTTCATCCATGTTTCAAGCGTGTTTCAACCATGTTTCAAGCGTGTTTCAACCGTGTTTCAAACGTGTTTCAAGCGTGTTTCATTGGTGGTGTTCCAAAGTGTCGTACTAAGCCTTGTAAGCGATGCGTAGGCTAAGCTCGGTGAGTCGCAGTAGCAGCAATTACCTCATTTGGCCAAGTTCGCGCCAAAAACACGTCCAGCTCCTTGTACACTGCCAGACGAAAAGCGTGGTCTTCTTCTTCTCGTAATACACCGTTTTCCTCCCCTTAATACACCGGCCCCCCACCCCCTTACCCGAAAACCGCCCTAAAACCCCCCAATCTTTTCCCCCGCCCCCCATGAGCAACCCCTACTACAATAAAGGCTCAGCCGGCACCGGCACCAGCGGCGGCTCGTATGAAATGAACAATTACAAGTATGAGGAGGAAAACGACTTTGTTGGGTTCATGAACGAGATCCAGGACATCAACACGCAGTTGGACAACTACTCCAACCTTGTGGACTTGATTGCCAACAAGCAGAGAAACCACTTGCAGGAGTTGGACTTGAATGAGGATGATGGCGAGTACTCGTCGCGGCAGATTGATCTGTTGATATTGGAGGCCACCAGTTTGCAGAACGAGCTCAAGTCGCGGATCAAAAACGTCCAGACGCAGGCGGCGCAGTCGCGTAACCCGCAGAAGGTGGACCAGGCCGAGAACATCCGCAAGAGCTTCTTGGACTTGATCCAAAAGTACCGTTTGACCGAGAGCAACAACAGGGAGCAGACCAAGGTGCAAGCCGAGAGACAATTCCGTATAGTGAAACCGGATGCCACGGCCGAAGAGATCCGTGCTGTGGTTGAGGATGGGTCTGGAAACCAACAGATCTTCCAGCAGGCCATGATGCAGAGCAACAGAAGAGGCGAGGCACGTACGGTGTTGAACGAGGTGCAGACCCGTCACCGTGAGTTGTTGAAGTTGGAGAAGACCATGGCCGAGTTGACGCAGTTGTTCCATGATATGGAGGAGTTGGTCATTGAGCAGGACCAGCCTATCCAGCAGATCGAGGAGCAGGTGGGCAATGCACAGCATGACATCGAGCAGGGTGTTGGACACACCCAGAAGGCCGTTGTTTCGGCCAAGAAGGCCCGGAAGAAGAAGTTGTGGTGTCTCTTTATAGTGGTGATCATCATCGTGATCTTGGCCTTGATCTTGGGTATCTACTTCGGTACCAAGTAAGGTTTCTACACGTCTAGTCGTGGTGGATGCCATGTCTAGCCAGTCACAGCCTAGGCTGAGTGAGTCTTCGGCTGTTAAAACACGAACTAATACATTTTCTGTAGAGCCAGAGCAGGTCAGAGAAGAGAGAAAGAGACGTAGTGGACGTAGTGGCCGTAAAGCCTGAGATGTTTCAATCTTTGACATCATATCTAGCTTAGTCTATAATATCAGCTGAAAGACCTTAGCCATTCATGTAATTGAGAAATGTAAGTCATATATAAGGTATAACTATATACAAAATAGAGAGGTGCACCATAAAGGTCATATAAATATCCCATACTATAAGTATATAAATATATAAAGACATCTATCATATACACTACTACCATATATGGGTATAGAATAAAGACCTAAATAAAGAGATTTTTTGAGTCACTACCATACTTAAGTTATGAGTCTAGGAATCCAGTTCTAGGAAACCAGTTCTAGGAAACTAATTCGAGTATACGTATGTTTTGGCTGGGCTTAGAAATATGGACAGACTGACCACCTAACACTACTCACAAATAAGCCCAAGTTTTAAGTAGGCATCAATTCTCGTGGATCCTCTTGTGACTTGTGACCATTCTTGTTCATTGATCGATTCCTATAGACTCTTAGTATCTGACATTCTGAAAAATTGGTGCTTTTTTCCGAGGACCAAGCTTTGAAATCGGTATCTGGGTTTCCAACAGCGTATTGAATTGAGGGACTTCCTGATATTTTGCAATCTTCCCAAATCACTTCAGCGATTGAACATTCAAAGAAAATGTGTTTAACCTTTTTAATATTGCGGTTGAGTAGGGAATATCACAAAGAGGACAACTTGTCGTTGGATAAATGTGTTGAAGATCATTTCCAAGATGAAAGAGTTGGACGAATCAAATGGATGAGGTGTCTTCCAATGAGGTAGGGGAGAAATGGTTTTCTTGAGGGTTTGGTTTAGGTTTGGGTTTGGGTTTGGGTTTGGTTTGGGTTTGGGTTTGGGTTTGGTTTGGGTTTGGTTTTGGGTTTGGTTTTGTTCTGGACTTGATTACCCTTTTTCTTGAACTTGGATGTGACTCTTTTGTCATCCCTCGCCACTTCCTTCTCTAACTTATTGAACTCATCAGTATCATAGGTGAAAAAATCCCTAAGGAGAGAATCGAGACTTTGAGCTTCAAAATTTTGAACTTCCCAATCTTATCAATCAAGCCAGATTTATACACTTTCATAATTCTGTTATTCGCTTTAGTAATCGTGTCATTCACTTTCATAATCGTGTCATTTGCTTTAGTGGCTGTCGATATTTTGAAACGGATATTTTTGTTCTATCATTCGTCACTTCGTTTGACCTTTCAATAGGGTCGGAATTGAAGGAGAGGACACCAAGCTCAGCACTGAGAGACTGAAACATTTTCTATTATGCCTGTGGTAACCTCTTCGTCTTGATGGCCAACTGAGTGATGCATTAGGCTATCACTCTTTCCCGATGTAAAATTGTCTGATGCCTTTAATGAAGAGCGACAGTTTGAAATTAACTTCTCTTTATATCGCAGAATAGATTGCTTTTCATCTTCTAAATTGCGCTATACAGTGTTTGCCAAAAGTATTCAAACGAGCGCCGCAAAATGTTTCGAATCAAGAGGACAGAATGGTTCAAACCAATAACTCAAAAAGTTCCGTACTCCTTCTTACAGTCTTTCAAACCAAATGGTGTCATAGAAAGCAAGGAAACCAATTAAGTTCCGTCCGTTTTGACTTTTCATTGGACTCCCAAATATAATTCATACAAGGCAATCGTCCAGATTTAACATTTCAGAATATTGAATTCTAATGAAAGTTGGTGTGAAACATTACGCCATTTGGTTTGAAAGAGAAACATTGTACTAAGTTATTTTTGTTGGTTGACGATTCCTCAGAAGGAGGAATCTAAGCTATTTAAGTGGTTTTCGGTGGAATTAGCATGTCCAGCCGGTTGTTGCTATGTGCTTGGCTTTCCAAACGACCGTGGAGTAAAATTGGACAGAATACCATACTGTTTACTGTATTGGACATACTTATATGATGTATGATTATGAGCACTGTTATGGTATGCTTGACCGGAATAGGTCGGAATTGGCCGGAATTGTCCAACTACAGGACCTCCAAACATGCACCACGCACATCGTCTCGCCTCAAAAATATACCACTGTGAAGTCCGGAATTGCAGGATTCCACAAAACTCACTTTTCTTTCCGTACGATGAAAAAAAAGGTTGCTTGCGTTGGGCCTTTTTCTGCTGAGGTAGCCTGGTGTACGGGTGTTGTTTGCACCCATTCAATCTGAATTCCGAGGTCGAGGTCCCACACTCCATTAAACATGTCATGAGAAATGCCCACCACAATCACAGTCACAGAAAGACCAGTTGTAGAAGTTGTTTTTGGTAAAGAATTTATTTTTATTTATAGATATACCTTTGTTTATATTTAATAATTTGTTATGAGGCTTCACTCACGTGACTAGTCATGTGAAGGCTCACCCCAATACAAAAACAACCTCTAGCTATTGTATAACACCAAAAAAAAAAAAAAAAAAAGGAGAACATACAAGATATCTCTCAACTCCAGACCCACCAGAACCCCTCGTACTGACAATAAAACCCAGCCTCAATCTGAAGTAAACACCCCACGTAAAGTAAGGCTCTTATATTAGGAGTGCGAGTTCGCAGTCTATTGTGAGATTACGTTTTGGGTGCGAAATGTAACCACATATAGTACAATATACATTACACATTGTCACCATAAGTATTCACATAGGTAGTGATATACCTGTCAATTCACCATACGTAATGACATTATTCCAACCATCGTCATATGGAGGAAGTGCAAGCCTGTTAAAGAGTAAAAAGTAGAACCGTATACTCCATCGGTAATAGTGAATGGAGAGAACATGTATTCGAAAAATTGTAAAATAACGAATATTACTATTAATATAGTAGTAAAAATAAATCCGTGTAAAGTATCTTTTCTATTACTATTAATGCTTTAGTTTGAATCGTTGCATTTTTTTTAATAGAGCAAGGAGCAGGAAGTGGTTGAACAGTTAAATTTAAGCCGTATTAAATATCATTTTTTGCGTGAAAAACCTAATTTTATTTTAAAATATAAAGTGATTTATAAAATACTACTTTTATCCTTATAAAGTAATAATTTCTATAATAGGTTTATAAAATAGAAATATGGAAATAATACTAATGAATAGGAGGTAAAAGACTTTTTAAAAAGCTAATGCATTAATGTAATGTTATTGATAGCTTTAAATAAACTAACTTGAAAGAGTGCAGACTTTAGATAAGGGTATTTTTTTTTTTAGAATGTCCGAGTCGACCTGTCAGATCACCATACGGAATGATCTACATATAAAGGTATTATGAAGTTTCTCTGCCCGATACAGACAATGGCCAGAGGTTTCGCTCGCACCAACTTTATTACCGTGCGCTGTGTTTGCTACAGGCAAACTATTTATCTTTTTAAACTATGATTTAGTATATATTAATATACAGGGATATGTAAGTTGTACCTTACAAGACCGAAGTTCTAAACGAGGTGTGAGGCAGGTGAGAACTCTTCACCCACTCCCAACCTACACATACTTCTTCATAGTTTTTCATGGATCTGCATATAACATATCCACGAAGTACCTTGGGTCATGCTAGGTACTCGTTGACATATCTTGATGAGACAATGAGGTCCATATTCTAATGTGAGAGAGGACCTTTGGATCTACCGGTCACCTGATTCCCCATCTTTTGTAGCTGAGCTGGAATTATCAAATCTACATTCCGTGTTGAAAGTGAACAATGAATGTTCATTTCAGGAAAAGGAAGGCGCACGATCACGAGAAATTTAGAGTGGGTTAAACCAGCTTATTAAGGCTTTACTTAGCTTATTTAATACAATAGGAAGATTTATCTCCCACATAATCCTTATGTGAAAATGCTTTAGGGGAGTTACTGAATTCTATACAAGATGGAGCTCGTCCATGTTCTTAGAACTTGTATGATTTTTTCTAACATATTCCAGTGTTAGTTAAATAATCAGAATATTGCCTGAGAACATGCCCATACTCCATCCACCATCACCATCACCATACATTGTATAGCATATAGTCACACCATACACTAGTAACAATAACATATATCCAAACAAAATAGACCGTATAGTCATAAACCATACTACAAGGACATATAGTCATACACCACAGAGTATAGATCATACAATATAGTCATACAGTGTATAGCATATAGTCATATAGCCTATTCACCATACACAATATACCATACCATACCATACCGTATACTACAATATGCACTACATACACTGATCCATTCTAAGAAACTATACCGTATACTACAATATGCACTACATACACTACACTGTATTCTATACCATACTATACCATACCGTGTACTACACACATAAGAAAATATTATATCATATACTGTTAAATTCTTGTTGTTACGCTCATCAGAAACTGCTCAGTGTAACTCCTCAAGTATTTACCTATCTTGATGAGACTATGAACTTTATTAGTGCTGAATATACTACATTGAACTGCACCCCATGGTTATTGAAAGGACCACCTGAAGTGCCTACCAGAAAGGCACAAATGGAGTCTAGTAATCTAAACTTACTAGTCCTGTATACTAGTAATCATCTTAATCATTACTACTTAATAGTCCTATACTAATAATCATCTTAACCATTACTACTTACTGTTGGAAGTGAACAATGAATGTTCATTCAGAAAAGGGAAGGCTAAAAGGGAAGGCTAAAAGGGAAGGCTAAAAGGGAAGGCTAAAAGGGAAGGCTAAAAGGGAAGGCTCATGAGAACATAAAGTGCGTTAAACCAGCTTATTAAGGCTATACTTACCTTATCCCATAAAATAAGAAGATTTATCTCCCACATAATCCTTGTGTGAAATGCTTTAGCGGAGTTACTGAATTCTATATAAATGGAACTCGTCCATGACCTTTAAAACTTCCTAGTGTTAGTTAATTAATCAGAATATTGTCTGAGAAGAACATACCAAGATGTCCTCTACTCCGACCCACAGGACACCCAAACACACAGGATAGCCAAACCGTCAAGCAGCCAAACAGCCAAACAGTCAAACAGTCAAACAGTCAAACAGTCAAACAGTCAAACAGTCAAACAGTCAAACAGTCAAACAGTCAAACAGTCAAACAGACAACCAACCATATCCCCAGAACAACTCATGTGTAATACCTTAAGTATTTACCTATCTTGATGAGACTATGAACTTAGTTAATAGTGTTCAATATACTACACTGGACTGAACTCCATGGTTATTGAAAGGACCACCTGAAGTGCCTAACATGATTGCGCAATTGGAATTGACTAATATAAACTTACTAGTCCTGTATACTAATAATCATCTGAATATAACTAGTTACTGTTGAACATGTGAGATGTCCTTGTTGGACTTTGATATTTTCTAAGCCCATAATGTATGCTACTATTCTGTATTAGTACATCCGCGAAGTTTCGAATACTCATAATATACCGCTCAACCTTGAGCGGAATCCCTCCTATATAAACCTTTTCATCTTGGACTCCTTGTAGATTACTTAACACTAATTAAACATTTATGGTAGGTACATCAGGAGGACCTTTCAATAACCAAGGAGTACAGTTCAGCATATTATATTGAGCACCATTGATAAAGTTCATAGTCTCATCAAGATAGGTAAATACTTGAGGAGTTACACGAGTGCTGTTTCTGGGGTCTGGCTGTTTGACTGTTTGGGTATCCTGTCTGTTTGACTGTTTGGCTATCCTGTCTGTTTGACTGTTCTGGTGGGTCTGGGGTTAGAGGACATCTTGTATATTCTCTCAGACAATATTCTGATTAGTTAACTAACACTAGGGTATGTGAGAAAATGATTTTACAAGGATATTGAGATGCAAGATATCCCGGTCGGGGAACACTGGCATATAACGTGCAGATGGTTCATGTATATGTAGGGTTGCATACTGTAGATTACTTATCTCCTCATGTACCCGTGACTCAGGTACATCAGGTGGTCCTTTCAATAACCATGGAGTACAGTCCAGAGTGACGTACTTGTTAAACATAAAGTTCATAGTCTCATCAAGATATGTGACTATATTGAGGAGTTACACGAGAGCCGTTTCTAGTGGGTCTGGGAGTAGTAGACATTCTGATGTCTACCCAGATAATATTCTGATTAATTAATTAACACTAGGATTGGGGCAGGAGTGCCAACTTATACAGTTCAGGAACTCTGCTAAACCTTCTTCATCATCTTTCATGCTGGAGCTAAACCTTCATCAAGAACCACCAAAGGTCACACTCTCTACTTTCTAGAAGAGCGAGCCTTCCATTTCTGGAATGATCAGTCATTGCTCATTCTCAACACATACAACCAGTGTATATAACAGTGAGGTTTTCCTCCCTTAGATCAATCAGGGAGTTCCTCCACTAAACTAGGTTCAATATATACCATGATAAACTATAGGACGTAATGAATACGTTCGACATATAAGACTAACAGGTCACATACTGTTGAGTTCTTACAGGGTATGGAGCAGAGTCCCATCTTATATAGAAGTCAGTAACTCCGCTATAAAGTATTTTCACACTTGGATTATGTGGGAGATAAATCTTCCTATTGTATGGGATAAGGTAAGTATAGCCTTGATAAGCTAGTTTATGCACTATAAGTTTTTCTTGAGCGTGCGCCTTTCTTTTCTGAAATGATCATTCATTGCTCACTTTCAACACTCCTCTCTCCTGCACCTGGCTTGTTAATCTATTGTCTTAACTCAAACCTGACCTCTCCTGACAACCAAGCCCCAGTTACAATACTAGCCTGCACTCCTTACTTTCTCTTTCTGTACTGCAGGTACCACATTTCTTGCATACACGGGTCAGCACATCTCACATGTTCAACACGTACCAGTCCACAGTACAGGAATCCAATACTATACCGAACCATACAATTATATACAGGCCTAAACTACACAATATTATCTCGAACTGTATGGGCTAGATCAAATACACTCTGGGGACTACCGATTGTTTGGTCTGGGAATGGTAATGGGTACAGGGTGGTGTGCGCATTTAAAAGCCGTGCGCGAAGTTAATTTTCCTATCACATGGCTCAGGACTTGCCCCCGCATGTCAAAAGGGAACTGTCTGAAATCATGGCAGGTGTGCTTTTATTCTTGTTGAGTGGCAAACGGATTGAAAAAGACTCTTTAGAACTCCTTCTCACTGATTTTCGTTTCTTGACTTTCTGATAACACAATACATGGTGTCCTGAACTGGATAACACAATACATGGTGTCCTGAACCGGATAACACAATACATGATGTCCTGAATTTCGATTCAGTGATTCCCATTGTATATGATAGGAGCTTGCTCGTTTCAATGCTATGCGGTCAAGGTGCCTGTGGTCACCAAAATCCATTGGAGCATCAGGATATAGTTTTCTTGGATCAGAGTATAAAAGTATCTCTTCTTTAATAAGATCAGCCAATCTTATTTCTGCGCTCTTATCACACCATCGTGCCGGCATCAATGCCATATCTTATCGTGACCTGCACACTTGCACTGATAAGTAGCACCGCGGGGATGCGAGATACACCTGATCGCCTGATAAACACCAAGATTCCCCTGCATCTGGAACCCTGAACCCCATGCCAATGAACAATAAATCTTCGGATCTGGTAGGAAGTGAGCAATAAAAATTCAGATTTGGTAATAGATGACTCAGACCCTTTTATGGGGTAAAGAACTTTAGCGTCCCATCTTTAAGTCCGTTCCTCGCACACTCAATCAAAAGCTCCCGACGCTTGGAGACGGAAGCAGCCAAATTGACTATTTCGTTTTTCTTAGCAGTGATCTTTTTGGCGGTTCTCTCAGGGGTCTACAACACGTGATGTCTTGAACTTGATGTCCTGTACCGGATAACACAACACGTGATATCTTGAACTTGATGTCCTGTACCGGATGTCCTAAACCTTGAATATGTGGAATAATCATTCGATCCCCGCTACTAACTTGTACCCAATTAGGAATTACAAAACCATATTCATATAAAGCTATTCAAGCTTATTAATCATACCATGGTTTGTTATATGTTGCCATTCCTTGTCATTTTCTGTCATGGTTTGTCACATTCTGTCATGATTTGTCACATTTTGTTATCTTTTTCATTTTTTTTTTTTTTTTTGCCACGGTTGATCGTTAGATGCGGGATTATTAACTCAATCACACGCAAAAAGACTGCACCTGCCGGAAAGTCCTTTGATTCAAGGAGGCTTAGTTAACTCCGACCTGAGACCAAATGGAAATTCGAGCCGGCGTTTCAAGTTTTGAAGAGGTGATTATTCATGTTGTATTTCCAAACATATATAAAAGCCCCGGGTTCCTATGACTTACTTACCCATCAAAAATGTTAACAAAATACTTCTCATGTTTGGCCTTAGTGGTAATGGCCTCAGCTGCACTCTTATCCCCCATCGATGGGCCTTCTGTGAACAATGAGCCTTCTGTGAATCACCAAAAAAAAATCGAAAGGAACGTTTCAATGTCGTACGGAGATCCTCATGCAAATGTTTCTTCTAAAAGGAGCTTTAACTTGACCAAGGGGGATGGCAAATTTTTCAGTCTCCCATTAACCTATCGAGATGAGAACTACTATGTAGAACTACGTATAGGCTCCAGAAGACAAAGAATCGAGGCTTACATCAATATGGCGAATCCAGATACAGTTTTTTTAAACGGCATATTACATTGTCCTGTCAAAAAGAAGAGAGAGGTACAGCTGAAACGTGAGATTCCAGCGCACAACCCAAAAGGCTCGCAAAGTTTCGTTGCAGAGAAGCACAATGAAGCTGAAATAGCAAAGGAAACTGAAGAAGAAATGTCCACTTATCTGCATATAAGTAAGCGAGGTGAAAGCAATTGCGAAGCCAGGGGCGTCTTCCACAAGTCCATGTCCAACACGTTCAAGTTCCACGAACCAAATTCTTTGTTAGAACTTGAATTTCCAAATGAGGAGCCTGGTTTTGGTATTTGGGGCTCAGATGAGGTTGGAACATCAAAAACAATGGTGAGAACGGTCTTTGCTCTTGTCGAATGGAAAAAGGTTACTGAAGGTTTTTTGGGTCTTGGGCTGCAAGATTTGACTTCAATCAAGATGGAAAACGGAGAGCAGTATGTAAACTTCCCAGTGGCGTTGAAGAATGCGGGGGATATCAAGAAAATGACTTACTCTTTGTTTTTGAACGGCGGAGAACCTAGAAAGGGTTCAATTCTTTTTGGTGGTATCGATCATAAGAAGTATGTTGGGAAATTGCAAACCGTACCAATGGTGAATGAATTCAGAAATGAGAAGCTAATCGGTATAAATGTTGCCCTTAACAAAATATACTTGGAAAACTCTAACCAGAAAGTGGTCCTTTTGAAAGAACCAATTGTAGCCAAATTAGGCGTGTCCGGTACTTATCAAGTACTCCCGAATAATATTTTTTTTGCCTTGGTTGAGCTGATGCTGGGAGTGTACTGGAAAGAACATAACGTTTACAAGGTGGATTGCGCATATAGGACCAATACGGGAAACATAGGCTACGACTTTTCTGGCATTGAGATAAAGATGCCAATAAAAGATTGGATCGGTATTCGCAAAGGTAGATGCTACTTGAGAGCTATGGGGTCCAGAACTAGTGAAACTAATTTGCCATATGCTTATTTGGATGTTCCGTTTTTTAAGAATGTCTACATGAACATTGACTTGGAGAATAAGGAGGTTTCAATGGCGCAAGTTAAAGTCACCGACGAAGAGGAAATTGAGGAGATCAGCACCACCGTGCCGAGGGCCCTGAAGGCTGAAGGGTATTCCTCTACTTCATTGGTTTCCAGTGTTAGTAAACCCACGGTTGTTAAGTTCAGGGTTTAGTTGATACCTGATCCATAATAAGGGTCGTCTGGGTTACGAATGACTATGTTCTGAATTTAGGACCACACCGAGGCCACAATCAGGTCAAAATGGAGATCGAAATATGGGTCCAAGCTTGGAATTATACCTTTGTTTTGTTTCGGGGGACTGAGTGTTCCTATGGGTGTCAACAAGCACCAAGCATGTACGGAGTCAAGGTACTTTGTGTTGAACGTTAGCATATACAAATTGGTATACAGGAACCGTTATATAGTTGGACTGTAATAACTCTCTTAAATGAGTGACTCGGGTAATCAGTTCTCTCATCTGTCTTGTAACTCTATTTCTATGTAAAGTAGTGAGTTCGTGATCTCTGTTTCACAAGTGATACCGCTCAACCCTGAGGAGGATACTTGCTTTATAAAGTTAGTCCTGGGGACTCCCAAACGATCTCTCCTTCGTCAATCTCTCCTTCATCAATCTCTCTCATCTACATTGTCTTCTCCAAAAAAATGCTCAGAGTTAGACGAGAGCTAGACGAGGGCTAGACGAGAGCCCATAGAGCCTTATCTATACCTTTGTCTCTTCTTCAACAATACCCAACATTGTTTCATCTGGATAGCTTGGCATGAACATGCAGTACCCGCACATGTACTGGTCTCAAGTTCATCAGTCACATGTCGCGTGTTCCAACATTTTCAACATATGGTAAAGTAGGACGGTGAATACAAGACATAAAAAGAACAAAAATAAAAATAAAACATATCAGTATCGAAACAAGTCAAACTACGTGACTATAACAACAACNTTTTCAACATATGGTAAAGTAGGACGGTGAATACAAGACATAAAAAGAACAAAAATAAAAATAAAACATATCAGTATCGAAACAAGTCAAACTACGTGACTATAACAACAACGCAGCGAAGCCTATAATACATGCACCGAGGGTATTCTTGGAAGCAGCATTGACAAAAGGTGCAATGGTAGGCTTTGGAATGGAGCTGGGGCCAGGTTTGGTTGTTCTGGATTTTTCTCCATTTCCAGAATTTTTAGAGTTTCCAGAATTTCCAGAATTTCCAGAATGTCCAGATTCATCCTCACCTTTAGCAGCCTTAAACTCTGTGCCTTTTAGTTCGCTTGGCTTGGAACCTTCTTTTTGACCATGAGCCTTTTGTCCATAAGTTTTCTCACCTTTAGCCTCTTGACCATTAGCCTTTT